>VXAZ01005871.1:1293879-1309200 GCA_013399875.1 Gymnorhina tibicen | reverse complement strand
ACTGGGCATCTCCATCTGCAGTGGGGACCTTGGGTGCGACTGCTTCAGCGAGGAAATCCCATTGTTCCTGTCACAGCACGTTCTGCAGTGAGGTCTCCAAAGGCAGCGCTTAGGAGCCTGCACTTGCTGTGCTTTATGGGCATGGGATGCTGTGAGCCCAGCCAGGGATGCAGCTTTGGTGTCTCTGCCTGTGATGGAGGGTTGGAATGAGATGATCTTTCACATCCTTTCCAACCCAAAACATTCTGGGTTTCTATGATACTCTGCATGGCCCCCTTCCCATGCCCACTGCTAGAGCCTGTGTTTGCTGCTGCCAGAGCATAAGAGCGGTGGGGGACAGGGATGGGCTCTGTGCAGCCCCTCTGTGCCTGGGGGACCCCTGGAGCAGCGTGTGCCCACCGAGCCAGGCTTTGCAGCTGGCAAAGCTCAGAATGCCCTCTCTGCTCAGGCTGAGAATGGCAGGAGCATGTGCTGTCTTCCCCACCGAGCTCCCATGGCTGCTGCGAACTCCTAACCTGGGAATGCTCCAGGCTGAGAAACCACTGATCATCTCTGCAGGAGTCCAGCAGCCCTGACGCCCCTTCCCTGCTCTCATCCCAGCCTCGGGCTGTGTTCAGAGGAGCAGCTGGTAGCCTGTGCATGGAACAGGCTCTTTGTTGCCTGTTCAAGGGAGCTTTGCTCTGCAGGAGATGGGTTCTGAGGATACATTCTGCTTCTGTCATTACCAGAAGCCTGAGGGGTTTGGGGCTTTGGTGTAAAGCTTGAGGATTTTGGACAAACCCAGTCCTGCCTCTGCAGGTGTGGGGTGCTGTGGGGACTCTGGGTCTGGGTAACCCCCTCTACAAAGACTGGGGTTGAGTGGGGGAGCTGAGCCCCCAGGCTGGGCTAGCTGGGAGCTGCTGGCCGTTGGGAAGGGAGGAAGAGATGCTTTTGGGTAATGACTGGAGCTCTGGGTTTTACCTGCTGACTTGTCCATCACGCAGTAATCAGGTGAGTTCTCAAAATACACCAGATCTGTTTTTGTGGGCTTCCTGAAGTTCTTGTTGGCCACTGTGAAGCCAGTGCCATCCTGATTCATCGTCACCTGGATGGCCCCGTTGTATTTTTTCCTTAGGTAATCCCCTGTTTTTCGAAAATCTGACATTGCCAGCCAACAAGTCCTTAGTGTGCAGGAGCCGCTGACCCCGTGGCATTTGCACTCCAGCTTCAGGAAGCGCTTCACAGCCTGTGGGAAGAGGGATGCATAAGGACCAGTGGTCACCCTGGGCATCAGATATTGCACCAATGTCCACTCATTCCTGGTGCAGCTTATCAGCCCTTGGCTGCATGAGATGGGGCTCCTAATGGGAGACGGGGGCTGTGTACGGAGGTCACTGATGCCAACATCAGCAAAGACACAGGAGGCAAAGGGAAGCGGGGTCCTGCCATGCCTGTGGGGCCATTACCCAGGGCAAAGCGTGCAGGGGAGCGCTGGGAAGGCAGGGCAGCATCCAGCCCCCATCCACAGCAGGAACTGCCCTCCAGAGATGCCCAAGGTCTCGTTTCTGTGGCCAAGCTGTCCCAGCTGCCCAGTCCCCTACAGAAGGTCCCAGCGGGATGGGAAAGTACTGGGCTCTGCTGCAGGGGCTGCACTCACCATCCTCCCGCAGCGGTTGTTGTGCAGGTTCATCAGCGCCCGGGCATCCTTCACTTTTTTCTCCTTGGCATCCACAAAGGCTTTGGCAAAGCGGATCCCATAGTTGATGTTGTCGCTGCAGCCGCCCCAGTCGAACTCCCCGCGCTCGTCCTTGGAGCGGCCCCTCTTGAGCGGGTCACAGCTGCAGACCTTGAGGTCCCCCTGGCTGCACGCCCGCGTGATGGCATAGACCACCCCAGCCGAGGAGATGGCATAGACGAAGGCAGCCTCCCTGCTGCCTGCCACAGGGAGAGAAACAGGGATGGGGAGTGAGCGTGCCAGGCTGTGCCAAGTGCCTGCAGCCCGTGAAGGACCAGGGCGTGGGGAGCGAGACCATCCTGTATGTGGGTAAGCCAAGCTCAACCATCTCTCTGCTGACTACAGTGTCCAGCCTCGGCTTCCCTGGAGCCCTTCAGACTAATTGGAATGCTCAGGGTACCTGCCCACGGGCACTGAGCCTGCAGGACCAGCCAGCACCCTTCCGTCAGGGCCACTTCCCTCCGTTCCAGCGCTGTGCGGAGCGTGGAGACAGCACCAGCCCCGGCTGGGCTCGGCTCTCCCCGCGCAGCACAGCTCACTGCCTGCTATTTTATGTCTCTGGTTCAAGTTCGCAGCTGTTTTTATAATGTTGTAAAAGAAGCTGCAAATCAAAACCATGTTAGTCTTCATTTCAAGAGCCTTTGAAAGCAACTTCAAAGGCAGCAGAGCTCTCTTTGCGCCTCGCAGGATGGGGCTGTGGCGAGGAGCTTTCATCATTCCCCATCCTATGCCAGGAGAGGATGTGAGCAGGAGAAAAGGTGCCGTGATGGGAACAGAGAGGCTGAGCAGGCAGGCTGCAGCATGGCAGGGTGAGTGCTGCATTCGGCATTCCAGTCCCCTTCCCTCCAGTCAGGGTGGGCATCTGGCTTGTGGCTCTGCTGCTTGTCCACCCCAGGGGCAGCTGCCCCATCCCCCCACCAGCTAGGAGCAAGCCCCCCACTCCCTGGTTCCCTCTGTGGTGCTCAGGTGTGCTCCATACGAGCTGCGAGTGGGAAGACTCTTCCAGCCGCTTTTGATTTGGAGGCCACATGGCTGGATACTCCTGGCACGTCACGGGATGCAGCAGCATCTGTCTCGCAGTGCCACTGCCTGTGCCGGGGCTTGTGCCGGCTCCCAGGACCTGTTTGCTGCCGGAGCACTCCCAGGGCAGCTGGAGCCCATGATGCTGCTTCTGGCTCTGGAACCACCCCATCCCTGTCCCCATCGTGCCTTTTCTCTTTGTTCCTTGGGTACGTTTCTTGGGTGTATCCCTGCTGGTGTTGTATCCATCCCTCACCTGGAGCGGGAAGGTCCCTCCCAGGCAGGGGCCATGCCCAGCCCTTTGTGCAGGGCTGGCACCTGCCCCACAGCCGTGGTCCTCCTCCACCCCGGAGCCTGAAGCAAGGACTGGAGCTGCGTCTCTGCCTTGCCTCCCTTGCCATGCGAGGGAACAGCCAGTTCCCACGTGAATTGCTGAGTCCTGGCCAACCCCGCTCTCCAAATATTTATATATCCCATTACTGTTTACATATGAGCCTGTTCTCCGGAGGTGTCTCCTCCTTCCCCCTTCTCCCCCAGTGCTCCCCCTGCTCCATCTCATCTGGTGCAGCTATTCCAAACGCAGCGCTCTGCTCCCATTACTGCTTGATTAATTTGCAAGGGAAAGCAAAGCTCTCCTCAGGGAACAATCCAAGCCACCGGGCACGGCAGCCCAGTGAGAGAAGAGACTCTCCCAGGAAGACAAGGCACATGGTGGTGGGAAGGGGACAGGGCAGAACCTACTTCGCAGCATGACCCGGCCAAAGACAGTGTGGTCCCGGTCCAGGGTGCTGCAGTTCCAGCGGTGGTGCCGGAATTGGTGCTGACACTCCCGGATCCACTCCTTGGCTCCTTCCCCAACGGACTGCATGATGTCAGGGTACCTCTGGCAGAGCTGTCGCTGCTTGTTCACCAGCCCAGGGATGTTATCACAGATCACCCTTGCGCCCAGTGCCCCGATGTACCTGCAAGAGAGAATGGTACCAATTACTGCCCTGCCTGAAGAGGGGCATCATAGAATCACTGAATATGCTGAATGGGAAGGGACCCACAGGAATCATCAAGTCCAACTCCTGGCCCTGCACAGGACAGCCCCAAAATCCTACTCTGTGCCTGAGAGTATTGTCTAAACACTCCTTGTGCTCTGGCAGCCTTGGGGCCATGACCACTGCACTGGGGAGCCTGTTCAGTGCCCAACCACCTTCCGGGAGAAGAACCTTTTCCCAATATCCAGCCTAAACCTCCCCTGACACAGCTCCAGGCATTGCCTTGGGGTCCTGTCCCTGGTCACAGAGAGCAGAGATCAGAGCTGCCCCTCAGGAGGAAGCTGCAGACCCCAGTGAGGTCTGACCTCAGTCTCCTCCAGCTGAACAAACCAAGCGACTCCAGGTCCTCACCCTGGTTGGTGGGTCTTACATTGAAGTCCAGCTTTTCCCTCTTTCCTTTCTATCTGAGTCAGAGCTGCTCCAGGCTCTGCCCAGGGTGCCTCTATGCAATGTGCCCCCTTGCAGCATCTCCTTGGCATGGGGAAGCTGTGGGCACATATCAAGACCTGCCTGGGGCTGTGGTTCAGACAGGCAGGACACAGGGACAGGGCACAGGGACAGGGCACTGCTGAGCCATCACAGCCTTTTTGTTTAATAAAATAATCCCGAGATGCACCAGCCAGGAGCAAGCAGAGCTTTTCTCAGTGTGTGCATCACTGCAGGAAGGAGCAGGGAGTCTGTGGAGCCCATCTCCCCCAGGAGACAGCCAGCTCTGGGTGCTGTGAGCCATGGGATGTGTCCCATAAGCCTGGGCTGTGTCAACTCCTGGGGCAGCAGCAGAGAAACTTGCTGATGTGCAAAACCTCCCCCCACCCTCTTCCTAACATCCCAGCCCTGTAGTGTCGCCCGGCCCTGCTGAGCACAGCAGGATGGAGCCCAGCTCAGCCCAGTGTGGCTGGTGCAGGCTCTGCCCTGTCTCCTGCCTGCGTTCTTCAGGAATGTCCATGGCACAGACACCCGTGCCATGCACAGGTGAGGGAGGAAGAAGAGCAGGCTTCACCTCTTGGTGCTGCACTCCTTACTCACACACTTATCCCCAACTGTCAGTTCCTCTCTGTGCATCTCGTGAGCATTTACTCTCATGCCCTGAAGCTGCATAACTGGTAGAACTGTGCTGTGGCTCCTACCCCACCTGTATCCCGCCTGTATCCTGCCTGCATCCCAGTCCCCTCCCTGCAGCAGTGGGGCGAGAGCAGGAACTCGGGCAGAAAGACAATGCACAAACAGCAGCCTGCCACAGCCCGGCTGAGCCCCATGGGCAGCTTTCCACAGCCACGGGGGAGGGACCTGAGCTCTGCCCCGCACTCTCACACCATCCTGGACAATGGCAGCAACATGGAATTTTCCATCCCGGTCAGCTCCTGCCTGCACCACCCGCTCACCGCTCTGGCTGCTTGTGCTGGAGGATAATTTTTGCCACAGAGCACGGAGCTGAGATTCTGGCTGGAAGGGATGAGGTTTGGGTGACATTCAGAATTTTTCTAGCCCCCAGGCTGGAAGCAAAAACCTTCCTTCAATAATAATAAAAAGCAATAAGCTTGGACAATATTTCATTGTCTCTGTCTGGACATGTTCTCTCAGTTCTATCCACCCCAGAGAGAGCTCCCAGGCTCAGGAAAGCCCTGCAAGCACAGAAAGCAATGGGATCTGTTCCCTCTTTTAAAATATTTTGTTTAAATGCTGGCAGAAGCACAAGGTCATCTCGGGCTGGAGCTGAGGATAATAAACCCAGCTCCCCATGGCTTTGCAAGCCCAGACTCTAAGGGGCAGTGAGCGTTATTGTCACAGGCATGCTCACCAGCCTTTCATCATGAAGCAGAGGAACAGGGAAGCAGCAGAAGCTGTTTGGGAAAGAAAAGCCAACAGGAGCTCCTTGAGCACTGCTGACTATGGGTGTTTCACTGCCTGGCTCGTGCCAGACTGAGAGCGGCCTGTTCCTTCCCATGGCAGGCAGGGCAGGACAGAGGAGCATCCCACAGCTGGATGCTGGCACGGTGGCATCGAGTGGGGCTGCAGAATTCCTACGGGGAAGCATGGCCAGGTCCCTAGCCCTAAATTCATTCTGCTCAGCAAGGATGGGGATGGCTGGCTCATCCCTGCCTGTGCTGGCAACAGCAGTCCTGAGATGCTGGGAGGTAGCAGGTTGCAGGATGGAGGTGCAGAAGGAGCCAAAGCTCCTCTTCACTGGAGAAAAGTGGTGCTGGGGAAGCTGGAAAAGGTAAAATGTTCTGTGATGGGCCGCCTCACCATGGACCTTGTGGAGACCCCATCCCCTGCCCTGTGCCAGCACTGCTGAGCTGGGGCACTGGTGTCCATTCACAGCAGTGGGCTGCGTGGGCTGGGACACAGGAGTGGGCAGAGGAGCTGCCTCCTGGACTGGAGAGTGATGGATAAAGCACAACACCATCCCCTGGGAGACTGAGATCAAGGGAAACCCTCCAGACAAGATAAACACTAGGCACTCCCTTTTTTACACTGGAAGCTAATTACTTCTCCTTAATTCTCCTTCCAAATACCCAGATCAGAGGAAACACTATCAGCAGGAGAAAGTGGAAGGAGAGCAGAGCAAAGGGCACCAACTGCTGCGGGAGCATCTCACCATGTGCATCCCAGAACTGCCAGGGTCAGGGGCTGCATCTCCCTTTGTCTGAAGCAGTGGATTTACAACAGCACCTATAGGATTCCATCAGAGTTTATGTACTGAAATCTAACACACAACTAAAGGGAAAATTCCTCCCATGGCCTGGAAAGGCTGTGGTTATCTCGGCAAAGACGAAAGCTTCCACTTGGTGAGAAATGCTCCAGTTGGGTTCAGTTACTCTGAACTGGAGCGAGACGAGGAACATCAGAAAATTCTGCCAAGCAGAGTTTTGGGAGGGAAAAAACCCAAACATTTGTTTTGGATAGATGAAAGCATCTCTTCCAGTTTTATTTCTCAAAATCTGTGACATTTCAAAAACACTGCAGTGGGAAAGACAATGGATGTTCTGAGAAGTCTCCAGCTGCCTTATCAGAACTTTGTTTTCAAACAAATGAAGCTGTGCTGGAAGTGGCACATTTCTGCAGTGCTGTACTCTGGGGGAATCTGCTTTTTTCTAGCTGAAAAAACCCACAAACCCCAAGCCCTGAGTTCAGAAAACTCTGTGACAGATAACTTCTCCTGGTGCTGGAGGCTGATCAGGCCTGGACTTCAGGGTTGGGAGAGAGGCAGAAGCAGGAGCCGGGCAGCCTGCAGCGAGGAGGAGCTGGGAGGGAGGGAAGACGGGAGTGGATAATTAAGTGCATGTGGGGATAACAATCCCCGACCCTGTCCAACGGGATTCCATGTGCTGCTGCCTCCTGAGGGTGCGTAAAGCCCTGGCATCGCCCTGTGGCAAGTGCAGAGCTGTTTGCCCAGCTCGGGTGAGGGGCTGGCACAGTCCCTCTGACCACCTTGGGCTGCGCGATGCT
This sequence comes from Gymnorhina tibicen, assembly GCA_013399875.1. NCBI lineage: Eukaryota > Metazoa > Chordata > Aves > Passeriformes > Artamidae > Gymnorhina > Gymnorhina tibicen. Next base: position 1,301,973 of record VXAZ01005871.1, on the reverse strand, counting down.
GCAGCGTCACCTCTTGCCGATCGGTGTGCAGTTCCGAGCTGGCTGCGTTTCCCATTTTGTCCCCGAGTCCCGCTGCCAGGAGCCGGGTGCGAGGGGCCGTGCTGCGGGACACGCTGTGCACCGCATCTCCCGCCCTCCCCTCCCTGCTGCTCGCGAGGCAGCAGCAACAGCAGAGGATGCAGACTTCATGTTCCAAGGGCAGGTGCCTTTGGAGCCCGCGAGGTCAAGCCCTCCTCTCTCCTTGCCAGCCTTCCTCCTTCCTGCAAGTTGCAGGGATGCATCCAGAGGCACGGCTGCAGCAAGCTCGTCCCCGCATCCCGCGAGTGCCGATGCACAGGGAACAGGAGACAACCGTCACGCTCTGGCTTCCAGTTGTTGTTCTTGTGGAGAGTCTGCTGACTTTGGCTCTTGTAAACAAGCAGAAACCTAAATTGCTTCTAAGATAAACATGCAAATCAGAGGCAGACGCATCTATTTACTTGGTAGCGTGCAGGCTGTGCTAACCCCCTTCCACGGCTCGGCTGTGCTGGATGTCTCCTGCTCCTGCGCTTCCCACCAGAGCCTGCCCGGCTTCGCCAAGGACTCGCAGGCTCCTGTGGCTCCTCGTGTCTCTGCCCCCTGCTCAGGTGACAGTCTGAACAGCTCAGAGTTTTCCATGGCTGCTCTCCTCCCTGCATGTGCTCACTGGGAGGTATCAGGTGGGAAATGTCTCTTGGAAAATGAGGTTTTGAAGAAAGAAATTAATTACATGGGAATTCGTAAAATTACATGGAATCAGACTGTCTTGTTGCTCTTCCATAATACCAAGGTGTTCATGTGAAATAAGTGAGTGCCTTAATTCAGTTTCCAATGAAATTTATACTAGACACTGCTTTAGCTAAGACTTCATTTTTCACCACGTCATAAGGCATTGGAAAACCTATTTGAACGTGACTAGATTTCAAAAGAGAAATTTTTGGAATTGCCATTCTCAGGCAAATCAACATTTTAATGCTCTGAATTAAAACAGCTGCTTGAAACATCATAAGTTCCTACTGTGGGCAAATTGGGGTTGTACCAATACCATTAAAGGCACAGTTTTAAATTAGATTAATAGAAGCTAAGCTTAACTAAAATCACTGTCACAGCTTTACGTGGGAGAAGGATGTCTGCGCAAGCAGCTCTGGTGATGCGGTGGGCCAGGATCCAGGTGTGAGGAAGCTCAGGGAGCCCACAACTGGTCCCTGACACACAGAGATGCCTTTGAGGTGAAGGGATGCTTCTTCAACGCAAAAGGTCTTAGCAATGGCAGCAGGCTCTGCTCTGACATCCCAGGTAATGGGTTTTCAGCTGGAGAATTTGCCTTTCCTGGCACAGCTACTCCCTACCAAGTGCAGGGTGTGCTCAGCTGGAGTAAGGCAACCTGGAATCCCTGGACCCCCAGCCATGTCAGCTGCTCCCGGGGGTTCTGGACAGTCTCTGCTCCTCAGGTCTGAAAAGAGCTGAGGCTGAGACCAGAACATTGTCTGGCTTCTTGGTGGCACCAGAGGCTGTGGGAGTCCATCCCCTGAGAAATGTGATTCGGCTCCCCATTGCTCTGTAACAGCTTTGGCAGTCCTGAGGATTAACTTGGGAGCCAAACTATGCTGGCTTCTGGTCTCTTCCCATCCCACTGAGTCCTCATGAAATCTGTATTTTGGTGGGAGGCTGGAAAGCCCTAGGCAGCTATTGGAGATACCTCGTGCAGATAGGATCAAATCCAACATCCCTGCCTCTTTGCCTGCTAAAGAGCAAATTCCATAATGCCTGGCAGCATTTCACCTCCTCAAGTTCTTTGCATACTTCCCAAGGATGCTGCACCTTCCTTCCTCTGCTCTCCCTGCTGTGGCAGACAATTTATAGCCAACTGCCTAGCACTTTGGGTTGCTATAGACATCTGAGATATTATTTTAGTATTACAAACTCTGAGTATTTTATTAAGCCCCACTGGGAACAGGGCCATCCTGGCCTGCTGGAATTGTTAACGCCTTGGAATGATTAATAGTCCTAATTTCCTCACTTAGAGCCACTACTCTGCATGTTGAGAGCGTTAGTCTCACTTCAATAATTTTTAATATCGTAATGCTGAGCCATTACCAGTGCAACTCAAGGGACATGTTTTTCATTTTCTGCACTGTTATCTTTCTTTTTCTTGTCTCTTTTAACAATTGTCTGCCTTCAGATCCTCGTCTCTGTCCCCTCTCTGTGGTTTTCCTGCACCCCAGTGCAGTCATTGGGATGTAGTTTCTGTGAGGAGGACTGAAACACTGTGGTCCTGGGGAGACGGAGCAGATGGGTGCTATACTCTGTTGTTCCCTGAGCAGATGTGGGAGGCTTTGCTGTTGGCATCTTGCGTAACAGTGATCTGAAAATTGAGGTCTGAAAACTTTGGTCAGCGCTGGGTGAAAGCTGTTTCACGTTGTTGGTGGTGCATGAATATAAAATAATTGCTCATTAAAAATATGCCTTACTCTTAAGAATCATTTTTTTTTCTCCCCAAATCTCAAAGTCCTTTGCTAAGAGGTGGGGAGGTAAAACAATCTCTGGTAGCAAAGCTGGATGTACAATTCTCTTTTCCATGGCACAGCCTGTGTGTTGGGTGTGAGCTGCTCCGAGAAGAAGCTGTGTGTTTCCATGGGATCTGGTCCAGCACAGATCTCCTTGTGGCACTGCTGAAATCACTTTTGGTAATAGTAAAAGCTAATGAGTTTTGAAGAGCAGAAGGATTTTTTCCTTCTGCATTTCTTTCTAAGAAAGATTTCCTATAGGTGAAAGTGACCCTAATGAAAAATGACTAAGCAGCACAGTTAGGATTATTATAACAGCACAGAGTGACTGAGAGAACCCATCTGTTCCATCCAACCTAACCAAGAACACCAGGGCTGCTGCGAAGGCCACGGGGTTCATTCTCCATCAGTCTGACATTACTTTAAAACTTATTTTTCACAGCACGGCTGCCTGGACAGCCAGAGCTGCGGAGCGCCTCAGGATAAAGACTTCCTGGTCACTGACCTCCTGCTTTTATTGCCACGCAAAGTGCTCTGCAACAACAAACTGACAGCCGGGGCGAACACCCCGGGATCTCCGTGTCCCAAGTGCTCACGTCCTCTCCCCTTGGAGGTGGCAAGTTCCGCTCCTGGTACTTTGTCCCCTGTCCCCACCCATGGCAGAGGGGTTGGAACTAGATGCTTTAAGGTCCCTTCCAATCCATTCTGTGATTCTCTGTCTTGCCTGCAAGAGTGCCAGGACTGAATGGGTGATGAGCTGCTCTGCAGCCGAGGCGCTGGTGGCGGAGGGAATGGTTCAAGGCACAGGATGGGATCACAGCCACGGACACACAGCCCGCAGAGCCCCGACACAGCCTGCCAGACCCTCTACTAGCAAAGCCCTCCGGGGGCTGCTGTGGGTCTGCCCTGCTGAGGCTGGCACGGAGGGGAGGAGCAGCACCCCCGCGTCCCAGAGGGTTACACGGCGGGCTGTGGCGCTCCTCCACGCAGCTGTCTTTCCCTTGGCTTAATTTCAAACATTCCAATTTACGCTATTTCCCCTCCCACACACCTTAGCATGATGCCTGCTTAAATGAGCTTCTCTCTCCTATATCCTATATGCACACATATGTGTGGCTCCATTTTTCCATCACTCCTTGTGCCCATCTACTGTACCTGGACACGAACAGCACTGGTGTCACAGTGAAAATAGCTGGCAAATCCTGGAGGAGAACGCTAGCGGGAGCACAGCTCCTGCCAACCACCCATCGTGGTGGGAATGTCCCCTTCTCCATCTGCAGTGGGGGTGTCCTTGCCAAACCCTTGGCCAGAGCCCGACACCACGTCCAGAGGTCACTCTGGCACAGAGGGAGCAATGAGCACTCCTGCTTCATGATTTGCCCTTGGTATGTTTTCCATGCCCATGAACACACTCCTCCTTCCCTGGCCAAGGAAGGGAGCTGGACCGTGATGGCTGCCTGACTCTGGACTGGTCATCCCTAAAAATCCCCATATGGACATCACTCCCCAGGATGCAGCAGCTCCCTTGGAGCCCCCGTATCCTGCCAGCGCCATGGGTAGCCCCATGTGGTTGCCAGGCTCCCACATGCTCTCCAACCCACACCCAAATTTGCAGTCCTCTTCCTTCCACAGATTTGTTTTATCTCTTTGGGAGCCTGATGCCTCCCATCTGTTCCGATGCCAGATGAAATTAAATATTTGTAGTTTCCAAGGGCTGTGGTTAGCAATAAACAAGTTAGCTAACAAGGATTTGGTGTGCTGGGGAGCTGGGGGGGGTCCGTGTGGGTTGCAGGAGAGTGGATGTGTGCGAGGGTGGGATGCAGGGGGGTATGCAGGGCTTTGTGTACATTTTTCTTTAACCAAACCTTTAATTTCAGAATGGCTTTCCACACCAGAACAGCTCGCTGGCCTCTCAATAGTGAGTAAACGCTACTTAGTTATTTGCACCAAGTTTGTTTATTGCACAGTTTATGTTTATAAGCAACATTTGTCTAATCTCCCAAATCTTTCCAAAGGAATTTCGGAGGCCGCTTTTGGGGCCTGACAGCCTCTCGCGGCGCGGGGCACAGCCCTGCCAGCCGCCATCCCGCCAACGATGCTGCTCTCCCTACCCGAGTGCATGCAAGTGTAAACGGGATTTAGGGATTTTCCCCTTGCATTCCTTCTTAATTTCTGTCTGTGTTTCAGCTGGTATTTTGTTGCTAAGTAACAGTTTAGAGTTTGGAAGCATTTATGCAAGGGTGCTGCTCCCCACAGCCACAGCCATCCCGCTGTCACTGTTAGTCACGGTGGCCTCGGAGCCCAGCCACAACCACACAGGCCAAAACCACACTGTCCCCAACCTGTCCCCTCTGCCTGTGCTCTGAGCACGTGCACATGCACACACATGCACCCACAGCCACTCTTTTGGATGCCAAAGTTCACCAGTTCCTGGCGTTTCTGTGAGGCAGTTGGGCCGTGCCTGACGTCACTGAAAATTAATAATTTGCAGTTGTTTAGAAGAAACATTTGGTTGATATTTCCTTTCCATGTACTGTGATCAGAGGGGACCCAGTTTTTCCTATTAAACTACTTAAAAAGTTGACTCTGAAAATGAGAAGCATTTCCTCTAGTTCCACAAGTTTATTGTGTGTGAATCCTTAGAAGAATTTGGCAATAATAATTAAAATAAGGAATGATGATGCACCACCAAATGTATTTACTGTAATATCAGTGGTGCTAAAGATGTGCTTGGAAACCTATGCAAATCACTGAATAACTTTTTCCCAAACCACAGCTGGTTGAAACCATTTTCAGTAAAACACAATTTCATCTAAACACGCTATTTTATCAGGACTGACACGTCCAGCACAACAGCGCTCGGTTCAATTTAGGCTTTTCTTAGGAATGTTCTGCTTTCCAGAAGAGAAAGTTCAACTGAAAGTGTGAATCTTAAGAGTTTAATATATTCCGTTTCTAATTGGTTTTGGTTTAAGAGTCATGTACTTAAAGCCCTTGGGACCAATACTGCTTGGCAAAAGTGTCCAAAGGCATCATGCCTGGCTTCACCGTGGCCGTGGGGCTGCGTGGGGGGGCTGCCCAGCCCCAGACAAGCGCAGCTCGCCAGGGCTGCCCTGCTCTCCTCTCCCCCGAGCTTCCAGCCGGGGATCGGTCCACAAGCTGAGAACACAAACTGCTGTGGGAGCTAAATCGAGCTTCCTCCAAACAAGCCACAGCTACCGAGGCTTAAAACGTGGCTGGTTTTCCTCCCGCTTGCTGGGAAGCGACAGGCACTTGGAATGAGGGCAGACCGCGGCGCAGCCGTTGTGGGGAGAAGTGGGGTACGACAGCAAGGGAAATAGGTGGTTTTAACACTCCTCCTAAAGAAGGAATTTTCACCCTTCAGGCAGCATCCACGTGTGTTACCGGAACTGCCCATCTCTGGGCAGATGATGCTGGAACTACTCCATTCCTCCTTTTTTCCAGTTGTGTTATCCCCTGCACCCACTCCTCAGCTCTAACAAACCGCTCTTTCTCCAGCCTCCACGATAATGGAAATAATCCAACTTCTCCACTGTCCCTTCCTTCCTTCCTCAGCTTTTTGCATTTTAGCAACCTCACCTTGCCCACAGAAGCCATCCTGCCTTCACCTGCCCTGCTGGGTTGGGGCAGAGCTGGCTCTGGAAGCCGGGTCAGTGCTTGTATCAACCTGAGACTCCCCAGCAGTGACTCATTTTCTCTCCCAGTGATTCCAGCTCCCCTCGGCTGACCAGGCTGCAGGAAAGCTCCTCTGGGCATGGCTGTGAACAGCCTTGCTTTTTCTACTTTCCCTTTGCTCCCACCCGAGCATTTTCTGGTCTCTTGAAGAAGTTGCTTTTGTGCTTGGTTGCCACCAGCTGCCCGAGCAGCACGTCCCCCGGGCTCCCCGCTCCCTCCCAGCCCCACAGCTTTCCCATCTGCCTTTCTCACCCTGGAATCGTTCTTCTAGGGATGCCAGCCCGGCCAGGGCTGCCACACGCCCAGACGTGCTCTCAAACACCGGGAATACTTGTGCTATCTGCATGACTATTAAGTGCTCCCGGGCCCTTACAGAGTGCTCCACGGTAGCTGAGAATTTCCAGAAACTACCGTTTTTCTTTCAGTGGCAGATGGGTTGAATTTGATTAAGTTTTGCCTCATCCACCGTGATCTGCTAATGATGATGAGATTGGCATGGAAAACACTGTTTTCCACAAGATTAGAGAGGACTTTTATAGGGTGGGGGACACAGAGAACTTTTCCTGCAGCCAGCTATTTTTTTCTCCAGTGTTGCTGAACTACTGAAGCAGCACAGGGTCGCTTGGAAAACTTTGCAATCCTTGTTTTCCTAATTACTGTCATTCTGCATAGATGAATTTTCATTGTTACACGAACCGCGGCAGGAGGAGACTAATTTCCAGAAGGATTTTGCTATGGCGTCATTTCTATCTGTTACAAAGCCTCATCTTATCTAAAGGAGGGGACACATCAACTTCTTCGCTTCCCAGGAGCAAAGTAACATAACTGTGCAGGCAACTGTGCAGCCCGTAGGGATGGGAGCTCCGGCGGGATCAGGGGAGCTGCTGTCGCTTCCCCTGTCTGAACCGCACCGAGAGGCTCAGCCTGCTCGTCGCCGTGCCCGGGGAGGGATGGCTTCCAGAGGTGTCACAGCGCACGGGGCTCGGCTCCCCGATAGAACCGAAGGTCCCCGCGGCAAGTCCCATCCCCAAGGAGGGAGCGGCAGCATTTTCGGGGCGCGGGGTGCCCGTGACCACTGCGGTGACGGCGCCTCGAGGAAAGACTCGGTATCGGGCCCGGGGCGGTTCCGTCTCCGCCGCTCCACTCCGGCCGCCGCCTGCCGCTCCGCTCTGGGAGCTCGGGACGCCGCCGGAGCAGCGCAGGTGGAGCCTCGGGGAGCCCGCACAGCCCCGGCCGGTCCCCGCCGGCTCCCACGGCCACACGTCGGGCGCGGGGCACCGGCTCCGGTACTGCGGGGCTCGCTGCGTTCCCGCCGGCGCTGCCCCGACCCCTAGTCGGTCTTCCCCGTCCCCATCCCCATCCACGTCCCCACCCTATCCCCGTTCTCGCGCCTGTTGCCGTTCTCATCTCTATCTCCATCCCCGTCTCCATCTCCATCCCCGTCCCTCGACCGCGCCCCACGCAGCTCCCGCCGGCGGTGGCCCGGGGACCGTCGGGGCGGCGGGGCCGTCGCGGGGACTCACCACCACGAGGAGTCGGCGCGGGGCGTCAGGGCAAGCAGGAGGAGGACGAGGGGAAGGCAAAGCCGGGGAGCCGCGCCCGCCGTCCGAGGGAAGGCTCCGCACTCCGCACGCCCGGGGGCCACGGCAATCCCAGGAGACGCTTCCAGGCCGTTTGGGCTGAGCATATCTCTCCGGGGCGGGGTCCAGACGGAGAAATGACCGGGGAAGGGGGTCCTGCCCGCCCTCCCCTCGGGGCACTGCCCGTCACGGCCCCGCGGCGCGTCCGCGGGCTCCGCGCTGCTGAGCGAGCCCCGGCTGGGCCCCCGCGCCCGGGCTCATGCTGCTGCGGGGGGCGGCGGGGCCGGGCCGGG
>VXAZ01005871.1:1275994-1293764 GCA_013399875.1 Gymnorhina tibicen | reverse complement strand
ACGCCATGGGGCGCGGAGCCGCCGGTTGCGGCCGCCCCGTCGGGCCCCGCCCGGGGAAGGGGCTCAGCGGCGCGGCGGGATGCGGGATGCGGGATGCGGGGACCGGGGCCGGCTCCGCCCGCTCTCGCCCCCGCCAGGTGTCACTGCTGGGTGGGAAACCGCAGGGTGAGCTGAGCTCCGCGGGGCCCCGCGGGGCTCCGCGCCCCGCCGGCGGCTGTGTCCGCCCATCTCAGCGCCCGCGGCCCCGGTGCGGGCAGGAGCGGGCAGCGCACGGGGATCGGCTTGCCGGGAGCTGGCGGCTCCGGTGCGGGGCGGCCGGGAATGTCCCAGCCATGGAGCAGAGGCGGTGCAGACCCCACAGGTGCCCGGAGACCCGCAGGCAGCGGTCTGGGGGATAGGGACACAGTGGGCATACAGTCCCTGCGATGGCGACGGCCACAGCAAGAGCCATCTCTGGTATCAGTGTCCAAGCCCAGGCACAGCCCTTTGCGCTAATTTGGCGAGGGCTCTCCCTGCTCTCTCTAAGTGTCTCTGTCACCTGTGGCTGTGGGACAGGGACAGCTAGTGGATGAGCTGCCCTGGGCTCTCACCTTGCCTTCCTTCATCACCCTAAAACTGGTGACAGACAGCTGGTGAAGACCAGCCTTACCTGACAGTTCCCTCTTCCCCATGTGCCTGGCTGGTCCTTCCACACCATGGAGGTGAGCAGGCATTTTGGTAACCTCTCATTGTCAGCACTTTTGTGATATATCTCATTAATTACTGGGATTGTAAACCCCATTATCCACCAAAGTCCTCTCCACATTGCTGGAGCCCTCAGCTGCCCCCTCCCCTCCACCCAGCTCAGCTCATTCTGCTCTTTCCTTCCTATTCCTGTTGTTCAGATCAGAGACTGACTTCCCCAGCCTGGGAGAAATGGGGACTAGAAGCTCACACACGGTTATAATCCAATTATACTTTGGAAAACTGCAGTGACAGAAAGCTGGTGCTGGTGGGGTGCTGTCCTTTTGTCAGAGAGCCCACACAGAATATTGCATTACAGCTTATCCCCTAAGTGGTGGCACTGAAAAGGCTGATATTTATAGACTGTGGAAGGCTGTGAATTTGTTTAGAAGACCCATCATAGGGGGCAGCATGCTGGAGGCTCTGCTGTGGCCGTTTTGTGGGCTCTTCTCTGTTACTGGGTTGTTTTTACACAAAGACAGGAGCCTGAGTACTCTGTACCCTGCTCTCATGAGAAGGGAAAGGGAGGAGGTGACAAGCACCATGTTCATGTGAATGTGCAGGTCTTGGCTGTGATGTGGTGCCGGGCAGGAGACCTGTGGCTCGGGATGAAACTCAGGATGAGAGCAAGAGGCAACAGTGCAGGCAGCAGTGCCAGCCCTGGGAAGGGAGGGTGATGGTTGTCTGTAGGAGGGATCACAGCTGAATTTTGGTGTTGACGTGAAATGCTCAGGCTGGGTGTCAGAGCTTTGCACCCAGGATGCTGAATTTCTCTGTCAGCCTGGTGGCTTAATTGATGCTTTTCTCCATAAAACCCAACCTACAGCCCACGGACTGTCCCCGAGTTTGTACCAGGCTATCCTGGCGTTGGGCAGTGAAGAGGCCAGGGCAGCTCTCGCTCCTCCAACTGCAGCTCAGCTGGGCAGAGCCTCATGTTTGATCTTCCATTCAAATTAGCAGTGCTCAGGGTGTCTGGGTGCTTCGTCCACATGAGCTGTGGTGAGTAAATAAACAAGGCTCTGCTTTCAAAAGCTTTCACAATTCATTAACTTCAATGGAACGGGCTCTCTATTTTCTTAGCAGGTCGGTCACTCCACAGACTTGCTCTGGGTGCTGAAGGTGGTGACTGGTCATGCCAGGAAGCTGGGGCAGCTGCTGCAGGGCCCAGTGGCACACACAGAGCTGTGGCAAGGGGCACAGGGACAGTATATGGTCAGTGTTATGCCTAAGGAGGAGAACAGGGTAAGTAAATGCACGGGCAAGACTGGTCTGTAGCATTTCCTGCCCCAAAGAGCTGCTCCATAGGTGGCATCCATCCTGCAGTGTGCTTGAGACACCATCAGACTGGGTTTGCAAGCTGGGGATGGGTACCAGATCCACCCCTGCTCTGCAGAAGTCTCCCCGTCTTTCCATGGAGATGAAAGTGGTGTGATCTCGCCTGCCCCTGCCCTCTCCAGCTGTCTCTCGTGCTGTGGCGCTGGATTCCTGCTTTGACTGTGCAGGCACAGGTGCTGGGGCTACGCCCGGCGTGTGGAGCGAGCGGAGGTGGCAGAGGGATTGCGGCCGTGCCTCCGAACGCCCGTGCTGGGCACCGCCAGGGAGCTCACCTTTCATGTGGCAGCCCCAGGAATAACTCGGAGCCTTGCGTAATCACAGATGCCTGAAACCCAAGGGGAAAAATCACTGTCCTGGGATAACCCTCAGTGCCAGGCTGGCTCACCTCATGGGAAACCCTTTTTCTGAGGGAACAAAGACCTATTATAGACATATTTATTGGGAACTTATTTTGGGATGGATAGTGCAGCTCCATCAAGCTCCTGAACTTGTGGAGAAGGGACCAGTGAAGGGCTGTGTGCTGCTGGGACCACAGCCTCAGTTGAGCTCATTTCCTCTCCAGCCACAGCACAGCAGGGGACACAGTGCTGGACATTGTCACTGCCCAGTACAGTGGCACCAGTGGAGCCCCAGGAGAGAGCTGGGCTTGAGACAGACAGTCCTGCTCTATGCTGGGGCATCTGCTGCTGGCAGAGCTGGCCCTGGACCCCCACATTCCCCAGGTGGTGCCAAGGAGGAGTTCCAGCTGTCTGGAGACAGGTTAGGAGTTCCTTGCTGAGGGGCAGGTAAGGGGTTCCTTGCTGAGGGACAGCACTAGGACATGAGGACCATGAGAGCCCAGGGCCCTTTGCAAGCTGCACCTGGCCCAGCAAAGGCAAGCGTGTGGTTAGTGTTGAGTCCTGGTGACTCCAGCACTTGGCTGTGGTAGGAAGGTCTTTTATCCCCCAAAAGAACAGAGCTCCCAAAGGCCGAGCAGTCCCCAGTCAGCCCCTGGCTATCTCCCTGGGCTCTGAGATGTTAAGAATGCATTTTGGATAGAAACAAATAACCAGAACAATGAATTGACCCTTCAATATGGCCCCCACCTCCATAGAAACAGAAGCCAAACAAACAGGCACAAGCCAGCCCTGTCAGCAGAGTGACAGCATGTGCTTAGTTAGTCTATCTCCTGCTTCCAGTGTTAATTGCTTTGTTCCTTCTCAGATTAATTGATGAATTGTTGTGCGGACATGCAGTGCCTCGCCTTGCAGCCATTGGTGTGTGTGACCCTTTGGCCTCCACTGCTGTCTGGGCACAGACAGTGTGGGGACATCCTCCCCTCCCATGCGTGCCCACTGGTGCCCAGCTGGAGGTGAGCAGCTCCTGCCTGGTAAACATGGGAAGGTGATCAGGCTGCAGGTTCAGCTGCAAACAGGAGTAAAGGTCAAAAAGTGAAATTAAAACCCTGATGTCAGACCTGGGTTTCCAACCAAGAGCCTTTGTGCCTTCCCGGAGGCCTTTGCCAGGTGCGGTGCACTGGAGAGAACTGGTTTCCCATCACGAGATCCATCCCATACCATGGCATCAGCTTGGACCTGGCTCCAAGCCCTCCCTTCCTTGCCCACCAGACCAACAGTCTTCTCTTGGAGCAGCTCCGTGTGCCCGAGCACCCAGGTTCAGATGGATTGCCGCAAATCCAGCTGTGTTAGTCACGGAAGTCACCGAAGGCCAGAAATGGTGCAATAACACCTAAAAATACCCACGCTGCGCCAATCAGCCCCGGTTTCCATCATCCTCCAGCGGCATCTGTGTATTGTGTGTGCGGGAGAGCTGGGGAGAAATCGGCCATAAATCCTGCCGGCCTCGCTCTCGGCCCCTCCCGCCCGCCCGGTGCTGTCTGGCAGGCGCGAGCCCCGGCTGTCATCGAGAGATCAGACGGGGCTGAAACTTGACAGGCCTGTGGAAAAACACGGGGTGACATCACGCAGAGACACCAGCCCACTGATTAATCTCCGAGGTCAGTGGCTGCTTTATTTATAACCAGGGAAGGGTTTGAGGTGGGTTTTTACAGGAGTGGAGCAGCATGGGCTGCCTTTTCCTCATCCCTGGAGCAGCCACCTTCCCATGCTGGTGGGGACACCTCTGCCTTCTCTGGACGCCACTGGAGCAGCTGAAATGGCTCAGGAGCACCAAAATCAAGCCTCAACCAGCACTGGAGCCCAGCTGGAGTCACTGGTCCCTCTGTGGCACTGGTGTGCCTTGTCTGGATTCCAGCTGTTTTCTTTGCTCCTGGAGTTTTTCCTTACCCTCCCCAGCAGAAACAGCCCAGCTCCCCCCAAAACACAGCACATCAAACTTGAAATGTTTTGTGAAACTCTTGTCAAGCTTTGGAGGAAAGGGAAGGTGGTCCCCAGGGCAAAAACATTCTGTTTCTTCAATTTCAAAACAACATTTCCTATTTCCAATGGCTGTTTGTTCTGTGCTTTTTAACATTTTCCCTCTGCTTTATAACGCAAACCAAAATTACAGTTAAAATAACATATTTTGAGTTTATCAATGTGAAGCATTTCAAGCCATCCATTTCTCTAGGTTTTCTTTTACAGATAACCTGGAAAGCTTTGGGGTGGGTGATTCTGAATTGGAACAGAAACAGGTTTCAAAATGTTTTGCAAAGGCAGAACTTCATCCCTGTTGCCAAGTGGGAAGTGGCCAAGGGGGAAAAAAAACCCTATCAGGTATATCTCTAGCATTGTTTCTAAGTGGAGAATTTTTCCTGTGATTAATGAAAATGGGGAAATAGGGCCAAATCCTGCACATGCTTTGACTGCAAAGCTTGTACAAACACGCTGGTTGGGCTTTGGCTGGAATGACCAGGTTTAATTAGCTCTCTCCTATTTAGGGATGTGGATTGTTGCTGTCAGTGCAAGGAGGGATTTATGTTTCCTTTTCCTCGGGAATACGATCGGTGTCTGAGTATTAAGAATAATCATTTCACTAATGTAAGGCAAATTTCTTATCCTACCCTACTGATAGCGCGGGGGACGCTGTGAGCCACGGGTACGGGTGGGATGAGTGCCTGACAGCGATGAGGATTTAATGCTGCTGTCACAAACCCACGCTCAGCTCCTGGACACAGGGGTCACCTTCTGCCGGGTGGAGGTGACCCACCTGGGCAAAGGTGACCCACTGCGCTTATGCAGCCTCACCTCAAATCCTGGGCACCACAATGTAAGAAGGTTATAAAGCTGTTCGAGAATGTCCGAATGAGGGACATGAGGATGGTGAAAGGTCTAAAGGGGCCGTGCAAGGAGTGGTTGAGATTACTTGCTTTGTTCAGCCAAGCAAGGAGCTGCTCCTGGGCTGGTGGCATCATTGCAGCAGCTTTCCTGATCAAGGTTCCCACAGGTTTTTTTCTGCCCCTTGAAGGAGGTAACGCTGTGCCTCCCCAAACTGGAGCCATCCTTGCTGCCTGCTCCCTGGTGAAGCCCAATGTGGTCACTGAGTCCTGATGAATTTCCACTGAACTGCTTGATGTTTTGCAGCTCAGCATGGTGGGGAATTTGGAAGGAGAAAGAAGGTGGAATAAGTGAGGAAGTGTGGAGAGCCCAAGTGTAAGTCCAAACTAGGGCAGGAAATGCACCACACATAGCTCTAACCTTATCATCCAGGATGGATTTTAAGTGCTTCTTTAGTGACTCATCGTCCCTGAATGGGTTTGAAGGACTGTCTGCCGGAGAGGAAAGGCCAGAGAGCTCAGATCAGATAACAGGTTATTACAAAGCCCTCGTGCTGCATGGGGCATCTGCCAGGGCAGCAGCCAGGGCTGGTCAGCCATGGGGAGGCACAAAATATGGTCTCTCAAGTGTGATTCAGGTGGGCAGAGGGTAGAGAACAGGGCCTCTTTCTCTTCTTATTTATCACAGAATCACAGGATGGTTGGGGTTGGAAGGGACCTTGAAGATCATCTTGTTCCAACCCCCTGCCATGGGCAGGGACACTTTCCACCAGACCAGGGTGCTCTGTGGCATGTCCAGACTGGCTTAGAAGAATTCCAGGGATGGAGCAAGGTTTATACTCAGTCCTGGCCAGTCTTGTTCCATGGGCGCTCTTGGTACCTTTTGCCACCTTCAGAAATTTCTTGTGAAGTTTAGTGGTTCCCTTGTACCCTGGCTCCAGGAGTCAGGTGAGGATGGGGGAAAATACAGTCTGAACACATATTACTGAGCAAAACCCGCTGTAAAAAGCCCTTTCTGTATTGTGCCTTACATGAAAGATACTGCTGTGGTTCAGAGGTTAACTTTTATCTTAAGCTCAGCTAGAAGCTGAAGAGTTTTAGCATTTTTTAAAATATCATAAAAACATTTAAAAAAGGACAAATTCCTTTCTCTGCTATGTGGGTATTAATGGGGAGAAATTTAATGAAAGTCTGTAGAAGCTTCTGATTTACTCTTGTGTGAGATTGGATAGAAATAGCCCAAAGAATCTCATTGCTGCTGCCCAGATTCAGCTGCACAGCAGAGAGCTATTAATGCTCTGTTTTCTTGCCTTTGGTCAATACATCTTGCAAGGCAGGAGGAAGCTGGATTGTATCTGCGAGTGTCCCAATGTCATGCTATGTCGGATAATGAACTGTGGATAAATTGGATCAGCTTTTCAGTTGCCAGCCTCTCAGAAATCCAACAAGGAGTCAGGGCAGCAAGCTGTGCTTTCAGCCTTTGCTCTGATAACCTGTGTGCTTCTGTCAAGAGCTATTGTGGTGATTCCAGGCTGGAGCAGGTGAAAATCATTGTTAACCTGGAAAATGTACATCTCTGTTTGGCTTGGTGCTTCCCCATACCTTAAAAATGTCTGGTCTGGTGCAAATCCACTTCTCAAGGAAATAGAGATGTAATGAGAGCAGCCTCTTGCTGAGCTGAATACAGGCACTGCTTTTGACCTGGTTATTCAGTTAATCCTGGTGGGTGAGGAGTGTGTCTTGAGAAGCATCCAGCCTCTCTGGAGGAGTGCAAAGACCCTGAGGTTGGACACCTAAAGGTTTGTGTTTCCATGGAAATGGAAGGTTTGATTCAGAGTTACTAAAGAATTTTGAAAGACCCCCACTTGGTAGCAGGGCCCTCAACCCTGGCAGTGGAGAAGCCTCTCCAGTTCCTCTCCTGCCCATCTGCTGTGGTACCTGTCATGATGGACACCGCTTCCCTGCCCAGTGCCCTGCAGTGTGTGTGCTCAAAGGATCAGCCTCTGTGCTCCCAGTGGGCTCCAGCTCACTCCTGGTGATGCTGGGATGGGATCCCAGCTCCACCAGCACTGCCACTTGCTGTCCCTGCTGTGGACCCTTCGGCTGTGGCTCACTGGGGTTTCGGCAAGTCTGGGTGTTGTGGTGATGGCATCGTGTGCTGCTGGGTGACACAGGGCCCTGGATTCGCTCCAGCCATTCCAGTGGCTACAGCCTCCCACTCCTGTCCGGTGAGATGCTCTGGTGGCAGCTGGAAAGCTGGGGTCAGCTTGAAAACCGAGGAGCCTGAATCATAGAAATCTTCAAATGATTTGTCTTGGAAGGGACCTGAAAGCTCATGTGCTTCCAGTCTCTGCCGTGGGCAGGGACACCTTCCACTGGATCACTTTGCTCTAAGCCCTGTCCAACCGGGCCTTGGACCCTTCCAGTGATGGGGCATCCACAGTTTCTCTGGGAAACCTTTGCCAGGGCATTTTTGCATAAATAATTTCTTCCTAACATCTAATCTAAATCTCTCTCATTCAGTTTAAAACTGCTCCCTCCTGTCCCGGTCTGCCTGTGTAAATCCCCTGTAGCTGGCAGAAAGCTGAGCCCATTCCTCGTGTATCCATGAGGAGCTCAGCCCCACACTTCATTACGACTTTAAAAAACCCTGGACACTCACGCCCCGGGGGCCGCTGTGAGCGGGGGGGCTGCCCGTGGGCAGGGTGTCTGTATTTTCATTGGAGCTCCCGGGAGCGTAATCCTGTTAAGGGCTGAGCGTCTGATTCAGCTGTCCTGCTATATGGCTAATCCTGCCAGCGGGAGCGAGCATTATCCCGCTGCGGGGGCGGCTCTCCGGCCCCTCCAGGCGCTGGGGTCACCGCGGGTGTCCCCGGCCCCGCTCTGCTCCCTTTGGGAAGCAAGCTTCCAGAAAACCTGGGAATTGTGTCCCACCCCGGGGAGCTGTGCGAGGCTGTGTGGGCTCCTTTGAACTCTGCTGAGCAACGTAGGGCCCCAGGCACGGCGGGCACGCAGCCCGGCACCCCGGCCAGAGCATGGGGAAATTCGGCTTTGATCCCATTGTCTGCTTTCGGGGCTGTGCTGTTCAATAGATCACAGCCAGGGAGTTAATTTACTCATTATCTATACATTTGCCAGGCTTTAAATGCCGTTTTTGCTCATGTCCTCCCTTCATTGGTGTGATTTCCCCTTATTTTGGGGACTATTGCTCTCCTGCCATGGCTGGGTCTTGCAAGCAGGACATGTTCTGGTGGGGTTGGTGTCACTGCTGGCTGCCTTGGCTTCTTGGAGGGTTGAAAATGCTCTTTAAAAAAGAGATTGCTATAGAAAAGGCCATTTTAGTTGCAAATATTTTTGATAATGTGTGGGTTTGCCCATTTCTCCACTGAAAAAAAAAAAATCCAGTGCGGATGAATAAGAAATATGTGGATAGAGCTGGTAATAAAACGGGTGGGGTGCTTCTGGCAACTGTGGGGGTGTGGAAATCCACGGGAAATCCACAGTGCCAGGGATACTAAAGGTTTCACTGTGCAGCAGCCTTGCATTGGGTTCATTTTGGCCATTTGATTAAATTTGGCCACAACCCTCCCCTTGAGCAGATGCTCCAGGAATGCCCATTTCATCACTTTCCGCTATAACCTGAGACAGTGAATCTGGGGTTAAAAGCCTGAAGGAAAGCTGATAAATGTGTATAATATAAACTATTGAAGACTAAAAAATTCTGAAAACACTGGAGAAAGTAAATACAATAAATTTGGGGCGACATTTCTCTTCCTATCTCAGGTTTTCCAGCAACAGCTTTCCAGCCCTCTAACAGCCTAGAACTCCACGTCACCTCCAGACAGGCCGGGCAGGAGGAGACTGATGGGTGTCGTTGGCCACAGCTTTGGTCTATGGGCAGAGCAGGGGGATGTGAAGCTGTGGCTATGCAAAACATGGTGAGGACTTTTTGCTTTCCTGCCTGGCTTTTTTGATGTCCAATTCCCCCTTGGCTGTTGGAATCCTGCCTGCCAGCACCCGCCCATGACCCAGGGCTGTGGGCAGGCAGTGGGATGGCAATGGGCACTGGGCTCCGGGCTCCGGGTCCCTTCTGGTGCCACTCGCAGTCACAGGGGGCCTTGTGAAGATGTTGAGATGCCTCCAGGGCTCTGCCAGGTCTCTGTGTGCATTCAGCATGGTCCTGTTTATCCAACAGCGCCAGGGCACTCAAGCCCTTTATGAGGGTGAGTTATACCGTGCTTACTGGCTGGCGTGTGACGCTGTCAGCCTGTGGGGCCCAGGCTGAGCTCCCCAAGGCCATGGGATGAGCATCCAAGTGACCCACAAGCATGTGGCCTCCCTCGGGGTCCAGCTCTTGGCCCTCCACCAACCTTCCTCCTAATAATTTTGCCTAAATGCTTTGCAAATCAGCCAGCAACCAATTTATCCCTGAAGTATTTTGGAGATGTCACTGCGAGAATGTTAATGGCGCGTGATTCGGCGGGCCGGCGAGCTGGAACACGCGCGGCCATGCAGCAGGCAGATGCGGGCGGGCGCTGGGACAGCAGGCCGGGGGACAGGGATTTGTTAATGCTGGGTCATCCTGGCCCTCAGACCCTGCTTCCCGCTAGTGCTGCTTGGCAAACTGGGGGAGAGATGGAGCCATTGAGCTGGCGAGGATATCATGCTTAAAACTTGTTATTTTTGGATGGAGTTTCCAAGCCCCCTCTCCCCTCGTGGTGTTAAACACAGTTGTTTATTGGAGCTGACAGAAACACAAGCAGTTGTCAGTCGCTTCTGCAAGAGTCATGTCCCCCAGCAGTGGAAGGAACATGAGGGAGCTGATGACTAATGCAGCTTTGAGTTTTATGTGCTCCCTGCTAACGGGTCCCATATGTTCTCCTCTGTGGCCCGAGGGGAGAGTGGCTCGTTTGGCCCCAGGGCAGGAAGCCTCGTTGGCTCCAAGGCTCCCAGGAACTGGCTACGGAGCCGGGGCAGGGCCAGGACCACGCGATGCCCAGCTCTGCCCCTCACGCCTGAGCACGTGTCCTTCCTGCTGTGGCAGCCAGAGCCGTGCTGTGGTCTGTCGGTGGAGCCCAGACCTTGGGAGGAATATTGGGAACGTGTGTATTGGCAGCTCCAGGGCTAGTGCTGCTGGCGAGCTTTGTGGGCAGCCCTCAGCCAGACTGGGAATATTTATGAAGAGATCAAAAAGTCTCCAGTCTACCCCAGCTAACCTGGATCTCTTACTCTGCAAGAGACCGTCGTGATCTAATTGATGCTCTTCACTTGGAGCTGTCTCTCGGAGCACGGTGGGAGGACCCAGCAGCAGGGGAAGTGGTGTTTCCTCAGCAAGCTGCTGTGGCATTAAAACAACCCGTTGGCTCTCACAAGTCATGCGTAGTAAATCCGTGTGCAGCTTTATCGCAAGAGAGATTATGAGATCCTGGGGTGCAGTTAAAACCCACGTGAAGCACGTGTGGACCACATCCTCCCTGGGCACCCATGCTCCTGGTTGCACATTCCCACCCATGGGTGCTGCCCACCTGGGTGCCTGGCTTTGGAGCAGCACAGGAGCTCTCTGGAGGAGCAGAGGCACTGTAAGGTGATTATACAATTCTGAGTGAAGGAGCGAGTAATAGGAAGGGCCTCTCTCAAACAGCCGTCTGAGGCCAGTGAAGTTCTCCCCACACTCTGCTCTGAGGTCTTGCTGCCAGCACATCTGCTCCCTCCCCTGCCCTTTACCAGGCTTGGCAGCCTGTCACTCCTCGGGGCAGCACCTGGGAAGTCAGACACACAGGCACAGCTATGGGCTGATGCAAATGGCTGTTCAAACAGGCACATGGCAAGTTCCTGAGAGGCTGACTCTGGAACTAATTCCCCAGTCTGGGAGAAGTTTGGCATCCCAGCCACTGGGAAATGAAACGCAGCTGTGGTGGTGGCTGTATCTGCCCTGCACTGACTGACACACCAGAGCCTGGTGGCTGTGCCCGGGCTGGTCACCTGCTCCCTGGGCAATTCTGACCTTGTGTACTTCTAAACTCCAAGTGCAACCTGAGTCTGGAGCTGGCAAAACCAGCGGGTGGTGAGGGTGAGGCTGGCAGCAGGAACCTGAGACCTTTCCTGCAACGATGCCCTTGATACCCATCATTTCCTGGATGTGATGCCCTCAATACCCATCATTTCTTGGATGTTGCTGGCCTAGAAGGACAGGCTGGCATGTGCCAGGGCTGTCCTGGCCGCTCTCGACTGGCTCTTGGAGAAGAGCTCCCCTCTGGGTACTGCTTTTCCCCAGCGCTGATCCCTGTTTGACCTCACCCCTGCTTCCCTGCAGAGGTCGTCCCGGTAGTGGCGCTTCCAGGGGTGAGCTGCCAGCCTGGCCCTGCACTGGAATTCCCGTTGCAGTGTCTCCAGCGAGTTCCCATCTGTTACTTCATTCATGTGATTAATCTGCCAAAGAAATTCCTGGTGTAAACACAGTATTATCAGAATTTACTCCGGACTTGGCCCCTGGATTCCCTGCCAGCTTTTGCTGGAATTGCACTTCTGCTCCAGCAACGCTTCAGTGCAAACAAACCAGCTGAAGACAGGGCAGGAGGCCACGGGGTGGGCTGGGGAGGCAGGGATGCTCCAGGTCAGCCCTGGGAAAGGCTGCGGGTGCGATTCTACAGGGATCAGCTGTTTGCAGCGCAGCAGGACGCAGCGGAATGCCGGGGCCTCTGGGATGTTTTGGCATTCTGCAGCACGCCAGGAAAAAGACCTGTTGCAAATGCGACCATATTCCCCTTCCCCGTCCGCACAGGTCTGGCAGCAGCAGTGCCCCTCACACCGGGAATCCCGAGGGATGGGTCCCACGCTGGGGATCCTGACACGAGTCCCACAGCACCTCCCGCTCGGTGTCCCCGCGGGCAGCGGCCGTGCCGGACGGGTCCCCACGCTCGTTGTCACTCGTGGAGGGGTAGGACGGACAGACGGACCCCGGAGGGGCCGGAGCTGGGGCGGTCGCGGGGACGCGGCGGAGCCAGGGACAGACCCGCAGCGCTACCTGCTGGTACCGGCCCGGCTGGTACCGGCCCGGCTGGTACCGGCCCGGCTGGTACGGCCCGGTACATGTGATTTGAGGGATCACAGTGAGCATCAGGAGCTGTGTGGGGACCTCTCCATGCTTGTGCCCCATGTTGCCTTTCTGCACTCTGGCCTGTCAGCATGACTTAGTGAGGGTGTTACCGGGGAGCATCCAAAATGCTGCTTTTCTGCTGAAATAATTGTGTTTTGAATTGGGTTTTGAGGCAAAGGGCTTTTGAGAGGACTAGAGATGCTGTCAAGAACCAGTGCCCTGTCGACTGGTAAAGCAAGTTCCCAGCAAGGTGGCAGGATGGGGATCTAGGACTGTCCCTCAGGCACAGGTAAGGTGGGTCATGGATTGACCCTTGCAGGAGTTTCCCTCTTTAACTTGATGTTAAAGTGATGCTTGTGGATGTGTAGTTGTGTGTAGGGCTGTTTGTACCTACCAAAACCTCTGCTAATGCAAATAACCAAAAGGCTCCTGGTTGTTTATTTCCTGACCCTTCATGGGCAGGGACAAAACACTGCAACTTGTCCCCCTGCAGGCTCTGCGTCCAGTGTGCTGGGATCAGGATGCTCCACGGTCAGAGGAAGTCTCTCATGAAAGGTATTTTTCAAAAGACTTTTTTTCGCCTGAAGCAGCTGTGGAATATTTCAGTGTATAAAGTAATTTTTCTAGCTATTTTGTCAAAGAGAAGTTTTTAATATAGATTATCTTCTAACTTTATAGAGCTTTTATCTCTTTTTTCATTCTGTGGGAGAAAAAGTCACTTCCCACTCGCTCCCCTGAGCAGCATTCCAGCTGGGATGGCTCTCCCACACCCGGCTCCATCCCACTGTCAGTGCACTGTCCTCTGCATGATCTTCTCGGAGCCTTTCAGAGCCCTGGTGGGTGTTTATGCAGGAGGGCACCGTAACCCTTCCTCGCTGGTCATGTCTGGGGGAGATAAAAACCTGCCCATGCACAGCAAGGGGAAAAACTTGCCCTGCATCCAGCTGGGTCTCCATCCTCGTCTCCTCTGGGATTTAGTCCTGCTCTTTTTCTCCCTGCTGCTGCTCCTCCGAAAGGTGGCAATGGGTTCACAGTGAGCACCCAGAAGTGGGTGCTGTGGCCAGCACATGAGCCCTCCTCCATCCTCACTCTTGCTCTTCCCTTGCCTCCTGCCCTCTGTGACAGCGGTCCCTGGTTAAGGGGGGCTGAAGGAGGTGGCTCCAGGGGTCCCATTCCTGCACACCGACGGTGGGAAGATGTGGGCACAGGGCAGGATCCCAGCCCCGCTCCCACAACAGTCCGCAGCCATCACTCGCGCGTGAGCTGTGTTTGTTTTTGTAATCCCTCTTTTTTTTAATTGTGATTTTAGCAGTGGTGAAAGGTGCTGGATTGACAAGCCGTGGAGACGGAAGGGCCTCTGGACTCCACTGAAGTTTACATTTACAAAGGACACAGAGAATAAATAGAAGACAGTGTTTAGAGTCCTCTGTAGACACTTCAGACTTGCTTATAATTCTGCAGCAATTCCATCACCTCCAAAGTGATTGATGCTCTCTATAAAGTCTCGCCTTAAAACATTTTCCTATGTGTCAGGGGAAGAAGTTTATTACACTTTACTGAAAGGGCAGGATTTGTATTGAGCTGAAGGCTGAGTCCTTCCCAGCCCTATCCCCAGGAGAAAAAATAATCAGAGTGCTGGAAAAAAGGAGCCTGACCCAAGCCAGGCGTGTGGTTTGTGGTTAGCCAGGTCGAGTGCCGGGTGTGGGGATGGAGCTCTCCCTGAGTGCTCCAAACAGGGCAGGAGTAACAGATTTTCATGAAATTGTTGTTTTCTAAAAGCTTGCATTTTCCTTCAGTGGAAACATGAGATGCATCTGCTTTTAACAAAGAGCAAATCATTTTTTTTCATTAAATCACCAAATACATTGAGAAGAGACTGCTTTGGGTTGGAGCTGCTTGTGTACTCATAAAAGTACCAGAGATCACAGGCTTTAGGTCTAAATTTCATTCTGTATTTCCACTGGAGGAGTTGTTTTGGTTTGGTTTTAGCATGGAAAATTCAGGACAAGGTAATGCTTTTGCTCCCTGTGCCAGGGCATTCCCAGGGCTGTGGCACACTGGGGCTCTGTGGGGA
Organism: Gymnorhina tibicen; assembly: GCA_013399875.1. Taxonomy (NCBI): domain Eukaryota; kingdom Metazoa; phylum Chordata; class Aves; order Passeriformes; family Artamidae; genus Gymnorhina; species Gymnorhina tibicen. The sequence goes on along the minus strand of VXAZ01005871.1, from coordinate 1,279,322 downwards.
GCTCAGCTGCCCTGATGCACTTGCAGGAAGGCAGTGCAGGTGATTTGGGAGCTTGGATAGGTTCTCAGGTGCTGGAAGCAAGGTGTGCTTTCCCACACAATGCTGACGAGGGTCTTGGTACTGCACGGGGGGCTGTGGAATGCCCAGCTGGGCTGGAAGTGGGAAGCACCCTGCTTTAAAAGAAAAGGAAAATCTGTGTAAGGGTTACTGGGTAATGAAATCATCCAGAACGGACACAGATTTCACCTTGGCAAACATCGGGATACCTTGGGGATGTTAATTTTATAAACCATCTGAAAATAGCTCACATCTTACCCTCCCAACTCTGGCTCTGGGCCGACCCCAAAGTTTGCCCAGTGTGGCAGAACACATGTCAAGAGCAGTGAATAAAAATAGAGGAGTGTGCGGAGCCTGTCAGGAGAAATAAATCTCCTCGGCCATGTCCTGGGCTGGGGTTGGCTTTGGGAGGAAGGCGCTGACAAACACCGGCGATTCCACAGGGATTGCTTCCAGTCCCAGCTGATTCCCTGGACTGAGGGATGTGACCCTGGGGAGCAGCACAGCGTGGAGCATCCTCAATCCCAGCCATGGCCAGGGTTGTCACCCCTGTGTGGGCAGGACAGAGTCTCCCAATCTCTTTCCTGGCCTCTCCCGACTTCTGGAAGTGGAACTTGGGACTAATCCAAGTCTGCTTATTTCTACAGGCTCATAAAGGTTGAACTCAATGGTCTTAGAGGTCTTTTCCAACCTTAATGATTCTATGTTTCTATAAAACTCTCGGGAAGGGAAAACAGTGGGTGGTTTTTTGTGGCATATCAGGCTGCTGTAAGCACCGGATCCCCTTTCTTGCCCATCTGCCAAGCAGTTTCTCCATGCCGGTGAGCCAGGCTGATGCGAGCACCAGAAATGGGCAAGGTCCACCTGCCAGGGCTCCCCATGTCCCAGGGTGCTGACATTCACTAACCCGAGGTTTCCTGCAGTTCCTTTGTCTCTAATACAGCAGCTGATAAAATACCCAGTTTCCTTAAATGCTTGTTGAACAAAGCCAGCCCGCGTTTCCAGCCTCAGCACACGCAGAGCCCTCTGGCACTGGCTGTGGAAATACGGAGCAGATGCTGTGAGAAGATGCTGTTTCCTCAATTGCATTTTAGTTGCCTGGAACAACAAATGCTTGGTGGCCTTTGGTGGTAGCACTGGTGTCACCCTGTGCCTGTCTGGTTGCTGGGCTGGATCTTTGCATCAGCCTCACTCCTGGCTCTTAGACATCAACTGGGGGTGCTGACAGTGCTGGTGGGAGCTGGGAGCTTCCACCCTGCCCCTCCTCTGGAACATCCCTGGGATCAGGGCTGGATGCTGCCGTGCAGCCACGGCCACTGGTGCTGATTTATCACCGGACCCACTGGCAAGGAATTAGCTGTGTCTGCCTACATTTAATCTCCAGTTTGATGTTTTAGGGAGTACCCGATGTCAGTTCAGTTAATTGTCTACTAAAGACTCTGCTCCTTCCCTGCTTTCGTGCTAAATTCACCTTTTCTTCTTTCCTTTCTGCAATGCCCTCAGGTAAAAGACAAATGGCAACATATAAAAAATGACCCGAATCACTTAATTTGAACCAGAGGAGACAATAACAGTCTGGAGGCAGAGCTGGATTTATCTTTTCTCTCCGATGGAGGCCCCTCCTCCAGTGATGGCTGTCGGTGAGAGCAGCATCTGAAGCAAACTGAGGGTAACCTTTCATTCCGCAGGGATCTTCCAGCAGGGTTTGCCGGTCCCAGGGACATCTGCAGCCCTCATGTTGGATTTTGGCAGCCTCTGAGCCCATTGTCAGCCAGTTCCATTGCATTAACTGGTAATGGATAGAGAGATGTCTGCCAAGTCGGCCCATGCATGTGGAGCCGCGAGGGGCTGGGAGCTCTGGCCACGGGCACGGGGATGGCGACAGAGCTCGGGCAGCTCTCGGCCGTGGACTCACGTTTAGGGCCTTTCCACAGTCTGTTTATCCACCCCAAACTGCAGCACTTTTTCTTTTGTGTCCTATTTTCCTCCTGGGCTGAGCGGGTGTGTGCGGGTGCCTGGGCAGCCATCCGGACCCGGCTCAGGGAGGAGTTGGGAAAGCAATTAGAGTCTCGCCCTGCCTGCTAATTCAGAGGGATTTTTCTCCTTCTTGTGTCCAGCAACATGGAAAAATGAGAATGATGCATATCAAAAAGAGGAACAGGGAAGCTTGACCTCTGGTTTGTGAGCTGTTGGACCAGCAGCTCAGCAATGAGAAGCCAAATGTCAGACTCATGATGCTTGTACTGCATTCAGTGTTTAGGGGCTTGTTAATTAGTTTTTCCAAGTTTTGAGGTGCTTGACTGTGCATCAGTCATGGCTTGGTCGCTCTTACAAACTCACTTTTATGTCCACGCTGATTCTACACCAATCCCCTGCCCTCCTGGTCATTCCCTTCCCTTCAGTTTTCCAGCTCATCTTCTGATTTATGATCAAAATCATACAGTGACCAAGGAGTCTGATCAGGATGTTTTATGAAATCTTTAATTGCGTTTCACAACCTCTTTCCCTAAACCACCTTCAGTGTGTTTAGAAACTTCCTATCCCTTGTTTCCTGTTCTGGGGCTGTGCTGTGCAGGGCCAGGAGCTGGACTTGATGGTCCTTGTGGGTTCCTTCCAACTCAGCATATTCTGTGATTCTGTAATTCTGTGATTCGTCATGCCTCAGCTGATGGAAGGACAGGTCAGTGAAGTGTCAGCTCCATCCCTGACCACGGGAAACAGCCACATCTGCTGGCACCCAGAGGCTCGGGTGCTCTGGAGGGTGTCCATCAGTAGGTTCAGTGTCTTCACAGAATCCCTGCTGTGTCATGCACTGAAGCTCTGATAAATCTCTGCTCCTTTTTTTTTTTTTTTTTAAAGAAGATTCCTGCAGCTCTTGCTGCCTTTCAGGGATTGTTTGTTTGGTTTTAGCACAATATAAGCAAACTGGAGATTGCAGGAAATTGCAGTGCCCTCAGCAAAGTGCCTGACTCCTATGGAAGAGTGTTTCCACACAAATAGCAATGACAAAGTAATGGTTTCATCCCCTGGGATGTAAAATGTGCACAGATAAATTTTATCCAGTAGATCAACAGCTTTTAATTTTCATCCCTCAAATCCAAGCCTCTTCCCCAGGAAATTCAGCTGTGGGTGGCTCTGGAGGCTGCTCCCTGCTCCTTGTCCTGCTGTTCCATTGCCCCCTGCTCCATCTTCCATCCTTCATTATGCCAGGCATCCTGCTCCCTGTTCCCCCACTGTTGGCAGCCCTAGCTGAGGGAGGGAAGGAAGGAAG
>VXAZ01005871.1:1245413-1266999 GCA_013399875.1 Gymnorhina tibicen | reverse complement strand
CACCACCCCACAAACCCCCGGTTCCCCTCCTCGCCCTGCACAAACCCCGGGCTCCTCTCCTCGCCCCGCACACACACGCAGAAAGCGAACTGGCACGGATGCGTTTTAGGGGATGAAGGAAAGCCTTGTGCCCAAGGAAGCGCCTCCCTCTCCCCTGCACGGAAACCGGCTGCGAACGGGCACCAGGACAAGGATCAGGACTGGCTTCGGCTCATCGCACTGAAAACGGGCTCCAGCCTCGCCCATCCGGGGCCGGGATACCGCCCGCGCTCAGCGCACAGCGTGGCGTGGCGGAGGCACGAGGAACCAGCACGGAGGTGTTTACCCAAGGCTTTGTCAGCATTCCATGCTCGGGCAAGGACCCGCCACCGCCGCTGCTATAAAAAGCCATCAGGGCTGTGGCTGAGCCACACCAGCTCCCGTTCCCGTCCGGGCAGGGCTCCTCACCTCCGGCTGTCCCGGGCAGGAAGCAGCACCAGTTCGGTGGCTTTCGGCTGGTACCAGCACTGGCACGGCCTCGGGGGTGTCAGCAAGCCTGGAGAGATGAACAAAGAGCTTCTTCCCAGGCTGCTGCAAAACCTGTTCAACTGAACGGATGTAAAGATAAGGAAACCAGGTCACTGTTGAGGTACATTAGGGAGACCCAGGAGCTGTGGGCTCTGCCCTGCAGGAGGGCAGGGAGGCACCCGGAGCAGCCCCAGCTCTCCAGGGCAGAGGGCTGATGGTTCTGTGCATGGACATGCTGCACCCCAGACCAAGTGGCTTTTCCTGCAGCCAGGGTCTGTTCCCAGCTGTATCCTATGACATAACTGAGCTGCACTCCTCAGCGGCAGAGGGAATTTCCATGAGCGAGTCTGGATCCTGTCTGAACCATCAGCAGGGGACTGGGATATCTCCTTCCCCCCAAACCCCAAAGCGTTCATTAATACGAAGTGTTATCCATTCAGTATCATGACACTGTGGCAAGGAGGTACTCTAGGAAAACTGTTTTTACTTAAAAATACCTAAAAGCCAGAGTTGCCTGGAGCAGCCAGAGCGTGCTGTGCCACCTGAAGCACGCACTGCCCCAGGGCCCCTCCCAACTTAACAGCACCAGCAGCTGCAGGTGGGTGGAGATGGAGGAGCAATATGCTCAGGCTGCAGCAGCCAAGACCGCTCAGGGTCCACTGTACTCCCAAGAAATTTGCTTTCTTCTGACATTTCAGAGCTTCCATTAAAGCTCCAGGTTCCAGGTGAGCACAGACGCCCAGGTACCACCACCAGGACTGTTTCCTGCTATGCAGCTCCAACTCCAAACATTTCCTTAAGCAATTTGCACATCTTAAAAATAAAATCCTTTATTGATAACACGAATGTTTAACATGTTTAATGCCATCAGCTATAAAAATGATTAAAGACTTCAGCTTGGTACATTTGGCTTTACAAATTTACAAGTGTTAATGAATTAATACTAGTGTTATATGTTTTGCACTTCATTATACTCCATTAGCCAGTGACAAACTCTGCAACAATGTCTGCTTAGGACACGTGAGTTAGAGAAGAAATATTTAGTTGCTTCCACACAGAATCTACATCAACAGTTAAATACTAACTCTAAATGTCTTACTGAATTAGTTGGATCCATTTTAATCCCTTGTGCTTAGTTTCTTTCAGAAGTTAGTCTACTAGCAAAAATACATTCTTTTGCATACCCCCTTCCCATATTATATTTTAGAAGAAACAGTACTCAGTGCATTTGCTATTAGACTTCATCATAGTATCTCTCTCTCTAGAGCTATCAATAAAGAAAGGGGATAATACCAGTCAGATTAATGTAAAAGCAAAGAAACTCATTAAAGCAGTGTATACAAAAGCCTCACTTTTCAATCAGAAGGGATACATGGGCCAAAATCCATCTGCCCATCCATTTTTACGTTTACTCTCAGCAAGAGGAAAAAATCTGCTGTGGACACTTAGTTAAAAAAGTAATAGATGTGCTTCCAAAAGAGTCGCTGCCCATTTAGCTCTGGCTGCCTCTGTTTCCCTGCTGCCAGAACACCGACTGTTCCACTGGATTAGGAACAGCAGCACGTAATACCACTACCTAAAAGGCTACTAAAAGGTCTCTGCAAACCTCTAGACCCCTGCCATGGCTGTGTGGGGTCAGTCCAACAGCCACCTCAGAGCAGCACAGAGCTCCAATGTCCTATGGAATAAGGCTCAAAGCCCAAAGGAACCTCTCTGCCATGGACAGTTCTGCATTCTCCCATGGCACAGGGATCTTCCCCACAACGAAGGGATTTTGTCTAATGAAACAGTGAAAACTGACAGAGGAGAACGTGTCTGTGGCAGTGGAAGCTGTGCTCTGTGCAAACACGACTCTGCTGCCGAGGGAAGTGCTCAACGCTGGATGACACCGAGCAGCAAGTCCAGTTTCTAAATTTAGGGTCAGCCCACATCCAACACCCGAGATCATTAACTTGGGGTCGTGCTCTCAGCCTCTGCCACTGATCTGTGGTGTTTGTCCTGCATTTCTCAGCGCAGTGACTCAGAAAACCACTGTGCTGTGCCCGCTGGTTTTCTCGCAGCACACATTTCTGCACAGGAACCAGCTGCTTCTCCTGGGTCCAAATACTTCTTCACACACATTATCTGCCTCAAACCTAGGCAATTCCTCACTGAGGAATTTCTTAAAATCTCAGTGAATTGCCATGTTTTCTTCATATGAGGCAGAAGATGAAGAACAGATAAATACTTCCCTAGTACATCGTGTGTTTAGTATGTATGTGTGTGACATACTTACACAGATCTACATATTCAATTCCACAGCAGCAATGACTTGGTTCCATATTTGCAGCCAAGGAAAGCTAGCCATAGCTAGTGGGTAAAATCCAGGTCAGACTTAACTGACACGGAGGAGGAACAAAATTATTGCTTTAGTTTGTAGTCGGAGATCCCACGTTACTCTTGCAAAAAACCTGTATCGTACGGACGAGCTATTTTTTCAAGTAATAGTGAGATCTTTGTCAAGTGACAGAAAGATCCTTTTCTCAGAAGTTCTACACACAACAGTAGAATGCTTGAAGAGCTTGAAAATTCCAGGTGATACACCAGAAACCAGAGTTTAGGCATTTAAAGCACACAGGCATCTTGTCAGGAAAGCAGAAAGAACTATATGGACAAGGAATACTGACCGAGAAGTAATCTGGATGATATCACAACTAAATTTTACCCCAAGAAACTCATGTGTGCTTCCTCAAATAGCTGGGAGCTATGTCCTGAAGGACACAGCCTGGTGGCTGCACTGGTCTGGTGGTCACCTTGCAGAATTTGTAGCACATTTGCTAACTTGTCTTAGCAAATGGAGAGAATTAAAAGGAAAACCAGTGTTGGTTTCAACATTCAGGACTCAGAAGAATTTGTTTCTGCAGCTAGATGTTCCCCTCCTCACCTTTTCCCAAGAATCACATTCATATTGCAGGCTTAGTTCAGGCACTTTTATAAAATGTTCATCTGGAGTAAAAAGTCTGCAAAAATTATTTCTGCATAATTTAAAAGTAGCATTTCAGTCCCATTAGAGGTTGATAGGTCCCACCACGTGATTATGGTTGTCATCTCTAATGATTTGACTGCTGCCATGAGACATTTGGAGGCTACTGTATAGCTGTAGTTAAGGTTTCTTCATAAACAAAAATATTTTCCTATCTATTAAAAAGAAAAAAAATACTAAATGCTTTATACAGACAGAATCTGCTACTATGGAAATAAATAACATGGAGTGGAAAAACAGTGTCTTAGCTCCAGGGTAAGCTAAGCTGTGGAATGTCACATTCCCATTTTCTGGAGACTAGCTGCTGCTTGGCAGGAGGATCTCCAGGTCTTTGCCATTTGACACGACAGTGTTGTTAGAGCAGCTACTTGCCATGTCCATGGGGGCACCCAGGGAGGAGGCCTGGGAAGAGGTTTTGGTTAGTGGAGCAGGAGCAGCAGGTGACTGAGCGAGGCCGGGTTTCTTTGGAGGAATGGGTGGAGGGTTCCCTCTTTCTGCTCTAGGAATGGTTGGTGACTTAATTCCAGGAGACAACGGGCTTAGCGGACTGGAAACCTTGACAGGGCTTGGAGAGTGACCAGCCTCGGTTTTGGGGCTGACAGCGTTTGCCAGGTTTCGATAGTCCGTGCCAAAAGGGGAGCTGTTAGGGGAGACAGGCTTGATGGGGCCCTGCTGGCTGGTGAACCTGGACAGCACCTGAGTGACCGTGTTGCGGGCCAGCTGCTTGGCAGCGGAGTTGTCTGCCAGGGTGGGAGACAAATCCCGGGAGGGTGGGCTATGCAGGCCTCCTGACTGATGGTCCTGCTCTGCTTGAGACTGGAACTTGTGCCGAGCTGCGTGGAAACGCTGGTTGATGCCCACCTGGTAGGAGGACTGGTAGCCAGGGCTGCTGGCAGAGGCTCCCACTAAGCGCTTAGTCAGCACTGGTGAGGAGCAGGGAGAAGGGGTCAGAGAGGAGGCAGCTGTGCTGCTGGGAGACAGGGACACCCCGGCAGAAGGGAGCTGGGACATCAGATGCACCGGTGACTCCATTCTCACAGGAGAACTTCCATTCTCCACTGCATTTTCTGACGCTGCAGCAGATCTCTCCCTCTGAACTTGGCTCTCTGCAGCATTTGTCTGCAGCAGCTCCCCGCCCGTCTGCCCGTCTGTGTCACAATGCCCGTTGGACTTTGCATAGGAATGAGCAGGTGTAGAGGGGCTGGCAAACACGGCATGAACAGCTTTGCTGGTGCTCGCAGGGTTTGCTCGCTCAGCCTGCAGACACTCGGTCTGGCAGGACACAGACTTCACTGTGGGACTGTCAGTTGTGACCCCCCTGGATGTCACCGAGGGGCTGGGCTGCACAGGCTCAGAGGGACTGTGCTCCTGGCAGGAAGCCTCCAGCTCTTTCAGGGCTTTCTTCAGACATTCCACCTCTTCTTTGAGTGCTTTTGTACGGTTTTCTTCTCTGTTCAGCTTAGCTTTTAGCTGTTCTCTTTCAATGTCAAACTCGGAGAGCTGCTTTTCTACTTGTGCTTCCATCTGCAAACCCCGCTTCCTCTTGGCTGCCAGCTCCTCTTCCAGTTTACTCACCTTACTCTTCTCCTTTTCCAATTTCAAGCTCAGTTCTGCTGTCTTCTGGCCCTCTTCAGCTGCTTTGGCAGTGGCTTTCTTGCACTCCACAACAAGCATGGAAGACAGTTGCTTGTGGCGTGCCCTTTCCTCCTCCAACTGGCTTGACAGCTTCTTCTGTTCTTTTTCAAACTTTTTCACTTGGGATTTTTCAAACTCCACCTGGAAGTTAAGAACAAAAAAGATTGTAAGGGTACCATAAAACCTCCTGAAAGTAAATGCACGGCAACACTCCAAAAGGGAACAGGTTTACTGTGTATCTTGGAGAAATTACACAGTAAAAGATGACAATGGCTAAGAAAGAGGTTATTGCCCCAGAAATCTGCAAGACAGTCTGGAACGACTCAGCTTGCACATAGTAACAATTATCACTTACTGGTGGTTTTATCCCCTATGAAATTCAATTGACCTTTAGTGAGATATACACCCAGTCTGCCATGCACTGACTGAACAAGCAAAGCTTCCTTCTGCCTCATTTACTACTTTGTCAGTTTGCCTTTTAAAGGCATTTAGGCTTTAAAATGCTGATGTGTTATGTATGCTTAATAAAGGCTACAGCGCTTGAGTAACAGAAAACAGTGGCTTAAACATTTATTAGCGTCTCTGAACAACAACCCCAGGAGATTTTCCACAACTTATTCTGAATTTTGAGTACTGCAGAGTGCTATCAATTGTAAGTGCAGCCCTGTTCTTCAGAACTCCTCAGATTTCAGGCTGAAGTAAGATTTCAAAGCATTTGATTGCCTATTAATACCTTTTAGCACTGCTCAGCTACCAAAGCACACTGAGAAATTTCAGGTTGTTTTCCATATCAAGATGGTAAAAGCTAGGAGTGCCTGACAGAGGGAGGTTCCTGCTACTCCTTCATCACATCCCTGCTGAGTTCACCGCCCAGGAGCCCGGGGTTTCTGTGGGCTGGGTCGTGACCAGCCCGAGCGGTACCTGCTGGGTGAGCCGCTCCCGCTCCTTCTCCAGCATGTAGGTGACATCGTCCCCCTCCGCCGTGTCCTGGGCGTGCCGCTGTCTCTCCTCCTCCAGGTCCAGGATCACCTGCCCAACAAACATCAGCCACTTCAATGTCCAGGTGCCCTCACAGGCAGGAAGAGACCAGTGCCTTTGCACACATCCAGAACGACACAGGAGAGCAACCGCGGCAGCCTCAGACACCCAAGTTCAACTCAAATCACAGAAAAGCAGCTTTTGGACAAGTTCAATGTATGTTATTATCTGGTCAAATTGAGTCAGTTTGTGAAAGATGTCAGGAAAACCTCACACTGGATCTGTGCTCATTTTATTATTAAATACCTAAATTGCACAGTTTTCCCCCAGACTGTGCAATATCCTTGAGAAGTTCATGTTATGAATGGTGGCCTCATCCCAGAACGGTTGGGGTTGGAAGGGATCTCTGAAGATCATCCAGTCCAACCCCCTTGCCAAGGCAGGGTCACCTGGAGCAGGTTGCACAGATCAGTCCAGGAGGGTTCTGAATATCTGCAGGGAAGGAGAATCCACAGCCCCTCCCACAGCCTGTTCCAGTGTTCTGTCACCCTCTAAGTAAGTCAGTTTTTCCTCATATTCAGCTGGAAATTCCTGTATTTCAGTTTGTGCCTCTTGTCCCTTGAAACTCAGAATTTCCTGGCAGGACCATCAACACAAGGCCCAGCAGGAGCAGAGGTGCTGTGTCCAGGAGCCACGGGGCACTAACAACAGGACAGTCCCTGCTGTGGCTCCAGCAGCAATTCCCACACAGGCTTCTCCCCAGGGCCTTGCAGGGATCTCAGGACTCCAGTGTAAAGTTTATTTTTAAGAACATTAATTTGTTCTTCCACTTAAGAACAAGATGAGCTCTTGAAGTCAAACTGCTTCGCGTAAGGACCCAGTGAAGGAGCTCCTTCAGCTTTAACACTGAATTACATGAATCACTGAAATGCTATTAACTCAACAAAAAAGCCAGAATACAAACTTCCCAAGAGGCTCTGCTGTATCTCATCACCAAAACGAAGCTCTCCCAATACATGCTCACTATGAACTTAGCAGGTCCTCAGTCTTCCTGAAATTTAAGCTTCCAAATGATGCTTAAATATCATCCAGTACACAGGAAGCTTTTCACAGACGTAGACAGGAAGAGGAAAAGGTGAAAAAATATCTGATTTTACTAGTATGATTTAGTTGGCCATTTGGCTGAAAAGTGAAGCACAGCCTTGTTCTTACTTCTAGAGACTTCAGTTTTTGTGGAAGTACAGTCTGACACATGGCCAAGCACTTCATTGGTGTCAATATACATTAAATGTTTGTCTGAAGAATAACAGGGGCTTCATTAAAGAGGCCAAATGGCATGAAAACTACTTCTGGTCACTCCATACTTCCTTAGGGAAGCGTAAGGAGGCGCTTTCACCTGGCAGCAGCTTTTCAATAACCACGGAGAACAAGTCCTGGGCAGGACAGTCATAGGTCTGCTGAGAATTCCATCTTCCAGAAACCCTTTCTTGCATTTTGGGAAGCATTATACCTCCCAGCTGTAAGCTAGCTCCTTTTTGGTGTGTCCTAACAAAAACACCTTGTGAGTATTTCAAATTCTGGAATTATAGCTAATCAGCTCACCAGCTGCATCATCTGGAGTGAGAAGTTTAAACAAAGGTGCAAAGTCCTTTCAGTTACCAAACCTCAGGGCATGTAAGTGTTTTTGCTGAAGTTAACGTGTTATCAAAATGCAACTATTAGCTTCTGCACATCTTAATTGAGGCAAAACCTACCTTTCTGTGTCTGCTTTCTGCAGCAGCTAGTTGGGATAACATTCTTTCCTGCATATTCTTGCAATGTTTCATCACCACTTTCAAAATAGATAAAGGATTGGAGCATACTGGTTGCTTTTCACCATGATTCCCCTCTTTCAGGGTCTCAAAATCTCTCTGCAAAGCCATCAGTGGATCACTGATGTTGTATTTCCCATAGCGTTCCTCAATGAACGTGTCCCTGTGCTGGGCCTGCAACACAAAAACAGATTTGCATTTTAATACACTTAAACTAGCTAAAGAAGACAGGGCTTTGTAGTTAATATTCCTTTTCCCCAGTTTGCCATTTAAGGAGAATGTAACACAGTCTGATTCATACCCTGTTATCTGCTAGAAATAAAGGAAATAAAGAAAAATCTTGCTTAAAAACACAGCATCTCCGCAATATATTCAGTCTGCAAACATCCTCATACCACAGCTACCTGCCATGGCCATGACTTACATTCCACAGCTGTGTGAAAGGACAGAAGGTGAGTACCAACTCTTGCTCAACAAAAGATTTAATCATTTATTGTCGCATCAGTGAAAGAAGCAGTTGTGTGGTTTCCTTGACTATGTCACCATCAAAGAATTTCATGTTGAGCAATTAAAGAGTTTCATTCTTGCAAGAGCCTATAAATCTGTGAATTGTTAATAAAATCAGTAATGTTCTCATCCAGACTAAACAGAGTTTAGTTTCTCAAGAAGCAAGACAGGAATGATGAGGTTTCTTTTGGTGCTTGTAAGAATTAAGCCAACTCACACGTACTAGGCTCTACATTTACAGCGTTTAATGGCTGGACTCGATGAGCTCAGAGGTCTTTTCCTACCCCAATTATTCTATGAATCAGCCATTCCATCTGGAAATCTGTTTGTTAGGATAGGCTTATCCTATTCGGTGATGACTTTAAAGTTCTAAAAACAAAATTTCATAAACAGACAGATATGAAAGTATTATCTACATGTTTACCACCATGATACGAAACCATATGAAACCAAATATTTATGCAACAAAAGACATAGGAGGAAAAACAGATCTAGATTGAAAAGAGCCCTCAGAGTTGTCTTGGCTCTAAGAAATATAATCATTGATTTCCAGTGAAATGGTTCTGGGCTGAATTCTGAGCTTTTGTGAAAACCTGTGCCAGTGTTTCATTCCCCTGCGTGTCACTGACAGCACCACCCGTGCCCGGCAGAGCTGATGCTCCTGCCAAGAAATAGCACCTGAACGTGAGACTTCAACTGGATTCCTCTTGATTCATATTGTCTTGTAAGGACTGGTTACCATGACAATTCATACCTTTCCTTTTCTACAGGATATAAATGACTGACTGTTCTGCACTGGCACGTCCTCAGTGAGGACACAGAAAGATGTGGGTTTTTCCTCTGCACGAGTCACCTGCACCACTGAAATGCCAGAGTGAGCCCTGGGACCTTAATCAAAGTGCATTTAATTTAGAACATATTTTAGCATGTGTGACCTACAGGAGGGTTCTGATGCTAAATGTACTTTTCCTGCCAGAGCACACACACAACACGTCTTTTCCTTGAGCAACTGCTCTGAACGAATGCCACCTGCACCTTCTCAGATGTGCTTCACCCTTCTGCTCCCAGCTGGGCAGAGCACAAACAGCAGATAACCCGTTCCAAGTCAAGCACAGCAGCTTTTTGGAGCTGGTGGAGGGCTCTAAACATGAGTCCCACACAACCCCGACTCTGCTGATGCTGGGAATGGCATTCAGCTGAACAAAGCTCCCTGCTTTGAATGCAGAGCCAGCCCGTGCCAGCCTCGCTGTGCACTTCCCAGAAACCCTCTCAGGGAGCAGGAATGGCAAACTCTCATCCATTTCTTAAGGGACTGCACAAGGACATCATTCAGATAGGAAAGGCTGAGCCTGACTCAAGTGACAGGACAGCTCAGAAGCCAGTACTTCTTGGAATGGCTCTTTTCTGATGTCCCAGTATCAAAACCACAAACGCTTCCCTCGAGCACTCAAGAGCAGGAGTCACAGAATCGTGGAACATCCCCACACAGCAGCTGGTAGAGCTACACTGGAACAGTGAGAGTTAAGCAATAAACCTTGGCTTTACTCAAAGAGCTGGTGAGATTTGCTGGTCCCACCTGCATTCTGAAATGCAGCCATGTGATTAACATGAAATAAACTAAAAAAATTGATTTTTGCTCTTAAAAGGGAAAGTGTTTGCATTACCTTGACAAGAGGCATAAAAAACCAACCCCAAATATCTTCTCTATGACCAAATTAGAGACATTTGTCCTGTGATTCCAGTTTGGAGCTGGATTTTAACCCTGCAGTAAACAAACACAGAGGAACAGCTCACACTTACAGATACCCCTCCCTCTCTATCAGCAATATCCATCAGGAACTGTGGACACGTTTGATCAGAGCTTCAGATATTGTTCTAACTTTACACAACGATAAAATGGAGAGGAAGGAAAAGATCAGCCCTGGAAATGCGAGAGCAGCCCTGGATAATGGGCAGCCCCGGTTTAATGAATCACAGGAAAAGTGACAGGGATTTTTTTATTTTTTAGGAACAGGGCATCTTCTGTTTTTCTGAAGCATTTATAAAAATGACTCAATGCAACCTCAATATAAGTGTGGAGGAACTTCTAAGTGACTCAAGCATTAATAAGTCTGTAAATACAAACTGGGATCTCCATCCAGCTGGCCTAACTGCTTTGACAGATGAACTTAATCCCAACTCATCCCAGTGCTGGCCACTCTGCACAGAAACACGGGAGAGACCCTTCAGAAGGGCACCAGTGCTTCAACTGTGTAAACAAACCTTGCCTTTACTGCTGGGCAAGTTCTTCCTAATAAAAGCTCCAAAAACGGAGATTAAGGTGATTTTTGCAATACTGAAGGTGTAACAAAAGCCATGTTTTCCTCTGCTCCTCACAGCACTGGGCTCTGAACTCTGTTGAATTTAGTGGGGTGGTTTATTTCCTGTTTGGGAAAGAACAAGAAGTTCTTCCTTGCTACTTTGAGCAATTAAGTATTTTCCTGAACCAGCAGGACAAACAGATGAGACTATCGTAACATTAAGAGCTTTCTGAAGTCCAGCTATTCTTCTTTAGTAGCCAGCAGAGCATAAACATTTAATTAAAGTTGTCTAGACTAGAAAAGGTCTTAACCAGGTCATCCTACACCGACCACATCAAGTTTGCAAAAACAAACCCAGTGCTTTGGCATCTGGGCCACTGTGCGCTCGGAAATGCAAACAGGGATTTTCCAGCCTGTGACACTTCTGTGCTGCAGCTCCTACAGAGCAGCCACCTGGGTCACCTAAATCATTGAGGCAGCTCTTGGAAAATTCAGTCACAGTGCCATAATCTCCAGAGGTTATTTTATACAGGTGTGGGAGTGTCACAGAGAGTGACTTCTGCCATGGCTTGTGCTCCTCCCTGAGACAGCTCTGCAGCTCAACTTCTCTGTCACTGCAGGTCACCTACAAACATCTTCAACACTTCTGATTTCATCCTGTCTGAACTGAATTCTACCTTCAACACAGTTGTTGTTCAACTTTCAGAACAGAAGGAACACTCTATTAGTGAGCCCCGAGTGAAAAAAATCAACCTAGATCTCAGATCCCAGCACAGAAAACACAAATCCACAGGAAATAAGGCTCAAGTCTGGATAATGGAACACTGCTAGTCTGTTTGGGAAGAGATAATTCTGACTTCATGGGGCAGAAGCAGTATCTGACCCAACTGAAAAGATGTTTCCTGCGCAGGCAGGCAAAGCAAAGGCTTTGCTTTGTTAGGAAAAAGCTACTGTTTCCTCTTGGGATTTCTAGGCTGTTTTGGGATGAATGTTTCCCATAACCTATTTCTGTATTTTTTTTAAATACAAGATTTCCTTCTACTGAAACCTTGTTTATGTGACAGAATATTCTCTCTCGTCAGTAATCTTTACAACTTGTTTTACTGGAACATCAAACAGGGAATTTCCAAGACTTATTTCAAGTATTTTTTGGACATGAAGTAGAGCATTCTTCTTCCCTGTAATTTCAGAGTTCAGGTTTTAACCCTCGGTATAAGACAAACACACTCTTAATTAACTACAGCTACTGAGCTTGCAGTTCTCCAGTAATAATTTGCACAGAAGTTCCTCCTTCATGTAGCAGAGAGTGGAATAAGCTTTAAATAGCTCCTTACTGCCTTGAACTTCCTTATTAGCTTCTCTCCCCAGAGACAGAAGTTGGGAATAAAGACAGGCTGAGGTCACAGCAACCAGTGACAGAGAGAAGGGAAATGGGGGTGGGGACCACTTGCTTTGCCCAAAAATAAATGTCAAAATGCTGGAATGGGATTTCCAGTGTTGCATTAGCTCCAGCTCTGCAGCAATGCCAAGCACAGAGCCACCAAGTAAATTGCTCAAATGCAGCATCTGTCTTAACTGCCATCATTATATCAAGTGAGCAGACCTGATAAACGAGAGCTACCCACATTTGCCCAAGTAGGACCTGTTCTCAGCTTTGAAAAATAGAAGTTTTCTTAGGAAATGTCAAGCAGCACAAAATCGCAACTTCTTTCCCTAGGAACTTCTGGTGAAAGCCCGGCTGTGCCTGGCTCCCAGCACCCTGGGGTGGCGGTCCCGGGACTGCCCCATGCTCAGGAACTGCACTTTGGTCACCCCTAAGCCGGGGAACCCAGCGACTCCCAGACAGCTGGAATTCAGAGCAGGAGCCCTTCCAGCATGGAAGTCATTCCCACACCTCTCTGCTCCTGCTCAGCACACACCTGGGTGCTGTGAAGGTGAGGAGAGTCAGATAGTCAGGTTTTGAAAGACACCGGCAAACGGTGCTGCTTCAAGCAAGAAATAAACCAAAAATTCCCCAAGCTTGCAAGAAAAGCTGTAAGGAATGCCTGCATTCCAGCAAGACAGCACCCATGGGAACACTGCTCCATGGAAGCTGCTTTATAAGCGATACATAAGCCCAATTTGCCCCATCTGTGAAAGATTTAACAGCAGGAAGGGTTTGTATTACTGCACTTTTCTTTTTGTTTAAACAAGAGGTAGACTTAAGTTTTTGAAACTGCACTGTAAACCTAATTTCTAAATCCACGAACAAACAGCACTTAGTTTTGCAACGTATTAATATTGCTTTATAGTGAATCACTGAACTCAGAAGCAAAGAGATGAATACCAGCTCCCAGTCCTTAACACAAAATAGTTTCTATTCCAGTGTAAATTGCCTGAGGCCTTATTAACATAAAAGAATAAGCCAGAAAGCTCTTTCCTGTTTTCTAAAAGTAAACAGAACTTCAGCTCTAATGTATGGAAAACTCTCTTTAAAAGAACAGGGGGGAGGGAACAAAGTGCTCTAACACAGCGACAGAGATCCATTTAAATATTGAATTGTTTCCAGTCACGGTGTGCTATTTCAGAAGGCAAACCTGTGGTTCATGCAATCCTTCCTACATAGCAATAAGGACTGAGAGTCTAACTCTCAGGATTATGCAACTCTCTGACAGCATCTGGGTTTTTTGGATGATATAAACATAATTATAACTACAGGAAAAGGAGCACAATAAGAAATGAGGCTTAAAATCTGTTCCAAGGAGAACATTGGGATTTATGTAGTGGACAGGAAGCTACTTGCAGGCAAAAAAAAGAAAAAAAGCTTTTTTTTTTTTCCAAAGAGGTTTTAAAACAGAGGAAGCAAACTGAAGCACTGGGAAAGAATATTTTGAATACAGTCAGTTTGTCAGGTAGCAAGGAAGAAAGGGTCAAGATTTGGGGAGAGGGGGTAAAGAGAAGGAGAAAAAAGAAGCAAGTTCAAGCAGTGTCTGGAACACCCGGCTCAGCAGCTCGATTTTGACACAGAGAGAGAATGGAGCCTGTGCCAGCCAAAAAGTGCCTGATACCATGAGGGAGAAGAAAACTATTTTAAGCTTTGTCATCTGCATGCATGGATTCTCTCTGCTAAATGCCAGATGCGAAATGTTTGTCTCTAAGCGTGCAGGAATATCAATTATTGCAGACTGTACTACCACCAGATTACATGTTTACAAATTAAGGTACTCCTCCTCTGCAAGTGCTTGTCCTTTTCTATAATGTACCAAAGGATTTGACTCAAACAACCAGAGCTCGGAAGCATTTAAGTAAAATTAGCTCAGGAAGGGAAATGTGTTTTTGTTACTATGTGGGAAGCAAACAGGCAGATCAAATTCTGATTTCCAGCCACTGACATCTACGTGTTTAACATAACTGCTGGAGAAAATCACTGCTGTGGTTTAGGATTATGCAATCCCCTAAGAAAGTTCAGAGGACTGAACTCCACCTGCTCCCAACATATACCCACATTTAACACAAAACTACTACTCTTCCAAAGAAATCCAGCTGCCGAGGCAGGTACTGTCCATAACACTTGGAGAACAGAGAGAGCTGTGAGACCCTGTCAGACAGTTCCCCTGTGTGTGGAACAATCAGCTTCCCCCAGCCCTGGGTGTCCCAGCTCCTCGCAGTGTAAATTACAACTCAATTTGTCCAATATATGCAAGTCAAACTAAATGCTCTCAAGAGTGTATGTAAATCTTTAATTCAGTCTTAGAAGGTTTTTTTTCTTCAGGGCAGCACTTTTATGCATCAAAACGTGAGTAAACAGATTAGCAAGGTTTCCTTTAATTAGTCACACACAAAGTCTTCCAGCCAGTGAGGCATGGTAAAGCTGTTACCACAGTTACTATCAGCAAACAATGAGAAAAACAGTGCAAAGCCAGAATTTCTCTAGCTGGATATTCCAAATAAATGGACAAAGCAAAGCTGGAAGTTCTCTGCTGCTGAACCTTTGCGTAGCCACCAGATTAAGCAGTTACATGACTTTTCCTTCCATGTATCAAAAGGGCAACAGAGCTGCTGCCAGCAGGAAGCCAGGCTTGGGCTACAGCACCACTGAGGACAAGCTTTTGGACCTGAGGAGCGGCACAGCTGGAGACCTACAACATCTCACAGTGCTGCAGGCACAGGCCAGATTCCAGGGGTGGCAATTCTTCCCTGAGATCACTCTCCGGAGGCAGCAAGAACCAGCTTGGAATTGAAGCTTTCATTGCCCTTTCCCACCACCTCCAGCTTTCCTCACAATCTGAAACACTACAGCGTATCCCTGACAGAGGAAGGGGAAAACAGCACTAACCTTTGATTAGCTTAGTATTTTATACTCCGTAATTAACAAGCATAGGTTACAATTTCGTTTCATTTCTTCTCAGTTATGAGTACTCCACAAATTATGTCAAAGGGTATTCTTACTGTATTAATCTCCTCACACAAGAGGGAACTGCAGGTTAAATTCCAACAGGAAAGATAATTGCTTTACACTACAGGAATGTAGGCAATAAAAAGCCTCTGGAATGGAGCTGCTACATTTCTTCCCATCGGTCTCTCTGTGCTCCATTATACACATTTCACACTGAAATTCTGAAGTGAGGCTTGTTCTGGTAACACATTCTGACCACACACAATGAAAAAACGGGTCTCAGAACAGAGGAGAAACTTGCAAGTGTGTTTCAAAACAGAACCAAACCTTCCACCTGATCAGTAGTTTTGAGAGGGTGGCAATATTCCTCGAAAATAAAAAGATGATCTAAATGCAACAGCAACTAACAACAAACATAAGCAGCCTGATTGTTCTGGAGAAGGATATCCCTCCACTCCCCTAAAAGATGTTTGGAATCAAGCTAGAGAAACCACTGTTTTTTCCAGAGTGCCAACCAGGCATCCTTCAAAGAGCAGCAGAATTACGCATGGACAATATATTTAAAAAAATAATTTCCAGTCTCAATACTAACACAGCAAACTGTGCAGAGAGCACCACAGCCCACACCACCCGACGCAGGTCAGCAGCAGCACAGAGCCCACACCACTTCAGCCAGCTTTCCTGCACCCTGAGCAGTTTTCTTGCACCTGCCAGAAGAGGCTCCAGCACCACCCATGCCTTGTCCCATCACATGCTCTCACAGCACCACGACCTCAGCTGCACTGACACAGACTGAAACTGGCTTTTTGGAGCAGTTTTAGCTGGCATCTGCCTCACTGGAAGGTTACACTAATGCTCGTGCCAGTAAAGGGAAAGAATAAGTAGCTGAGCACTCAGGGCTGCTGCTCTCAGCAGTGCCAGCTTATGGTGGCTTAGCCAACACAAAGCCACGGATGCTTTTTACTTAGTGTGACGTTATTGTCACTAAAAGACTAATCTGTGATCTCTCTTGGTGAGGAGAGTTTCTGCTTTAAGCAGCTCTCCTTGCTAAGGGAGAAAAAAACCTACAAAGGAATTCTGGTAGGCCTTTTACACAGCAGAAACACAAGGTTCTTGATCAGAAAGGATGAAAACACACGCGTAACACTGTATTTCAATACCAAAAGGCTTCTTGCAGCCAGCTTCCAATAACAAATTCCAAGACAAAAATTATATACAGCATTTATTATGTAATCCTGCTGATATTAAGGTGGGATTCTGAACCAGTAATAAATCTTTACCTCTGAACTTCACCTTGGATACAAGCACTCTGCAGAACTTACAGCAGTCCTGCTGTCATGTTTGTTTCTTATCCTGATACTTAAAACCTACCTTTAAAGCCTCTATGACAAGATCTCTTGCTTCTAATTCTCCCTCAAGAATGCTAAACAGCGTCAGTAGTTCTGGTTTGCTGAGTTTTTCCAGATTCATCCTGAAAACCTGAAAAATAATGAAACCTAGTTTAGTAGGTATTTCTTTGGACATTAAAATCAGTATTCAAAGCTATGACGTATAATCTCCATTTAAATTCAGCTCCCAGTTTTTTGGATTGCAAATTGCCCTGAGGGGGGATAATTTTCTCTCCAGCTTCCACGAGCAGTTGTAGAAGATGCATTTGTCACCCTCTCCCAAGGGACACGAACACATGCACGCCCAGATGGTGATGGCAGAATGTGCAGGCTAACAGGACTGGACAACATTCACCAAGAAGTAGCCAAAGTTAACAGGAGAGGGGAAAAACATGGATATTTAAAAGTCATATTGATTACACATCTGCATCACACAGCTGCAAACATCACCAAGGAGCTATGATGAACGAAGGCCAAGCCGGGCCACCCACGGGAACTCAGCAGTGATGGGAATGCTGCAGTGCTGATATGCTTCCTGGGAATGCCATTATCCAGACTAATGGAACAGGCCCAAACCACTTTACAAAAATCAATGCCACAGAAAACACACACTTAATTACTATTCTTTCAAACTGTTTCAATATCACCATCATTTATTAAACAACATTTTACTGCCTACATACGAGACCCATCATCTGAACTGCACAGAAAGAAGCTTTATATTCCCTTGCATCTTTGCTGATACACTTAACACTGTCCAGTAATAAGAGTTTTTATTACATTATTTTGTTAAAAATGGAAATAATTTCAGACTAAATCCTTGTCTCTGATGCAAATATACCCATTGATACAGTCTAGTGCTTTGCATAACCATCAAATACACTTTCCTGAGCCCAAGTCACGTCCATCTTTCACCACGCTTCGTGTCAAGCAGAAAATGCTACAGCGTGAAGAAGCTACTCAGAGATATCGAACTCCAGTGGCAAGTGATAAAGGGTTAAATTAGCCCTTTCTGGAGAAGTCTATCCAGCTAAAACATTCAGCTGAAGTCTAGTTTGTCTGAAGTCACTGCTCCTTTACAACTGATTTGCATAACTGTGCCTTGGAGAGTTACACAGAAAAGCAAGTTCTGTCTTGTTTGTGCCAGAGCAGTTTTCCAGTCGCTGGGAACAGAAAGTTCTGTAGTCTTCACGCAGCAAGAGAAATCAGAAATCTCCTCTGTGCCCCTCTGCTAAGCAGGGAAGTGTCTCATCACACACTCACATTCTTGCCTCACGTGAAATTCCATAAAGCAGCCTCTACATGAAATTCCATAAAGCAGCAACGTTTCTTACAGGCTCTCCTGGCTCACCCTCCCGCTGCCACGGGCTGCTCAAGGAAACGCCAGTGGAAGTGACCGCGACTGGCTGTTCCAAAACCAAACCAAACTGGACACCACAGATCCGTCAGCATCACATTTCTGTTCCCTACTGCAGAACCAGTCAGATGTTCGAGAGGAAAATCCAAGAGTGGAAGGTTTGGGAAATCTGTTCATATTTGTCATCATGTCAGCCTGATCAAGACTTGACACAAAGGCATAATTTAGGAAGCTCACTGTATTGACTCAAATCCCATTTTTGTGGGCCAGAGCAGTGCTGGTCACTCTTCAGCACTGATCACTTCTGATCAGCCAATGGACCTTGAGAGAGAGATGTCCAGGGTGGAAGCCTGACCACCTCCCCCAGGTCTGGACAGGGCTGGAGGGTTCTGTCGCCATGGGGAGCCTGGCTAGCTGAGACCACGTGGAAGGAGTGTGATTTACAACTTGGTCATCATAGAAAAATGGGAAGAGAGGGCAACAGAAGCAGCAAAGGAATGCTAAAACATAAAGCAGCCACACAGAGTGAGGAAAGACATAGCCTGGCTCTAGTCTTAGATATTTACCATGTTTGTGTTGGTGCTTATGTCAAAGCTGCAGCATTTCCCTGGGCAGCCTTTAGATGTGGAATATCCAAACATCTGCTTAGGAGATGCATGGCTTGATTTCAAAACCATCTCAGTCCTTGCTCAGACTAAATTCACAGGTTCTAAGACTGAATCAATACAGATGGGAAACAACTTTTATTGCCAGATACTCACCAAGTTATAGAAGTGTTGGGGCATTATAAACCAGAATGAAAAAGGAGAAGCTTCCCTGGAGATCTCAGAACAAAGTGTATCATACAGTTCTGCTACCCCAGGACAGTAAGTGTTGAACATGGACTTTCAACATGACCGCATGCACGCTTTTCCCTTAAAAAGAGATAACGTGGAAATGTGCAGCTGCATCTCCCCATGAGCTACCAAACAGCCCAGTCCTACAGCAAGGACAGCTACCAGCTGCAGTTTGGTATTTTAAAGCTATTAGTCAGGGCAGTAATAATTTCTACTCTATATTCTAACTACTCCCGTTGTGACTTGTACTTCCCAGCGTTACAGCAACAAGCCACGCTATTCTTGCCATGCCTCTGAAGTCTTTAATGCGTTTAATAACATAAACAAGCCCTGTCCTAAAATACACAGGTAAAAATACTTAAGAGAAATAAAGAGCAGGAGCCAGTTTGCACAGCAGTCATTTATCCAACAACAAGAGGTAACATTAAAGGCACATAAGTGGTACAGCCTCAGCTTCCTCATGTGCAACCTGCTGCTAGAGAAGATCTCTACCTGCTTTGTTTGCATCAGTTACCCCACACTGCTGAGGGAACAGACCGGGAGCAGATGCTACAAATAAAGTCACTGGTCTTAAAAAACTTCCAAAATGTACCTGTATTCTCCACTGATCTGCAGGGAACTTTGAGAGCACACCAGGCAGATGTCTGTTATGATGAATGGATCACAATCCCAAGCATTCCCTTTAAGGGCTCCCTTTGGGAGCTGAAAATTGGGGGGGAAAAAATGCCCTCTTCATTTTATGTTATTATTTTACAGGAACAACAAGAAGCATCTCTGGATCAAAGAGCCAATAAGCACATATTTGAGCTCCTTTTCCCCTATCCAAGTCTAAATCCAAATCCCTTCCCAGCCCTCCAGGCTCCTGAGCTGACCTTTCCAAGGCTGCCTTCAGGCTACGCATCCCTGTGCCTTCCCCCATCCCACTTTTTAACAAAAGGACACACCAACTCTATTCAAATTACCCAGTTCTCCCCCTTGCAAACAGTCCCGTTCTACCAAAGGGATCTGGACACTTCAGCTGGGGACCTGACCCTCTATTTCCAAACCTTTAACCAGGAGACAGAGTTTCCCAGCATCAGAAACAAGATCTAGGGGCACATTACCCCTTTACATCCACGGAAATACACTGAGTGCACTCACACAGATCACAAACCACAAAGATCTTGTTATTTAGTCTGACTATATAAATATTTCCCCTGAGTCTGAGATATACCACCATTTTTGGACAATAAGCCAGAGTTTAGAGCATAAACAAAGGTAATTACTTTCTGCTTGCCTAAAGGTGAGCTTCCTTTCAGCTACGGACCACTGGAGTCTCCTCAACAGACCCATACCCACCCTCCAAGGAGATAAAACTCTTCTAAGAAAGTTATTTCCCAGTATTTAACTGAAAATAACTATCAAGAGCAGTTTAAGTGTACGTACAACCACGCCAGCCAACAAACCAGGGAGAGTTATCTTTGGCATGTGCCGCTTGAGGAACACAACAGATAAGCTTGCAGCCCGTGGCAGCTCCTCCGCGCCCTCAATCACGGCGCCACGATTATGAAACCATTCCAGGTTACATTTCACTGGTCTAACACACACACGGGCACGAACCCACTGAAAGAATGTTGCCAGCACAAGAGAACCTCACCCGCCGACTCCAGCAAAGGTTCCAGTCGGGGGGCAGGAACCAAAGAGCAGCCGAAGGCACAGCCCGAGGCACAGGGAGGGCAGCTTGTCAAGGGGAAGCTTCAAGATCCTCTGAGAGCCCTTGGCTCGAAACTCTTCTACTTTTTAAAAAAACGTCATGAAGAACAAAGCTTGTTGTTCCTTCTTCCTCTGAAAGAGGGTATTTCCTAAACCTACACCAATGCAACAATGCCACAATGTCAATAATCCTGAATCAGCTTAGTTTTCTTTCCTGTGTTCCTGAAGAGGAACTGATATCTTCCAGGAGCCAGCACGGGCAGTCGCGTAATCGCATTCATGAGAGAACCTAAATGACCAGTTTGAGAAGTCCTGACAGACAAGTTCCCAAAACTGCTGCTGCGTGTATCGAGCAGTGTTTGAGTTGTTCCAATAATTACGCGATATGTTTATATAATGAAAAAAAGTGAACATAGACTTAATAATTGTGTATCCACAATGCTACCTGGCATTGCATCAGAACTGTGGAGAATTAGGTTAAAATGAGAAGTGTTTATCTCTCCTTCAACTCAGTATCTCAGCCCTAAAGGAGAAAGGACATCTACCCACAAAAAAACCATCCTCACCCCATTAGTTTTTGAAGTAATACTCAGAATGAAGCAAATTAGCAAAATTTTGAGCATGTATTTTGTATGGGTCCTTGACCGGCCCCTGTGCAGCAACTGGAGCTCCTCGAGAGAGAGAATTAAAACCATCGCTGGCTCCTCTGACCTTCAGCCCCCCCGCCCGGGGAGCCGCGCCCCCTCCTGCCACACGATCGCTCGTGACCCCGGCACCGGGACGGGCGGACACCGCGGGTCACCCCGGGACACCGGGCTGCTGCAGCCGCCAGCGGCACAGCCGGCGCTGCCCGGGGACCGGCACCGTCCGGGGGCCGGCGCCAGGGAGGGGGTGGCACGGGCCGGGCTCGGTGGCCCCCGCGCTGCACCGGCCCGGTACAACCGCGGCGAACAAAGGGAAACGCCGCACCGGAGCCCGCGGCCGCCGCTGCCCGGGGACCCCGGCCGCGAGGGGGGAACCTGGGTGCGGTGCGGGGAGCAACAACCGGCTCCATCACCCCTCGGTTCACCGGGCCCGGCTGGACCGGGCAGCGACGCCCAGCTCCGGGTAACGCCCCCCGGGCTCCGCGCCCCCCGGCACCGCCTCCCGATCTCCCCGTTCCCCCCCGACACCACCCC
>VXAZ01005871.1:1161074-1245252 GCA_013399875.1 Gymnorhina tibicen | reverse complement strand
CGGGCGCAGCCAATCAGGCGGGGCGGGGGCGGGGCCTCGGCTGAAAATCCCTTTTGTTCGCGGCGGAGCGAGCGGGCGGCCGTGATTGGCGCGTCACTTCCGGCGGGGGCGGGGCCGAGGGCACCGCCCGAGTCGCCGCTCCCGGCCCGCGGTTCTGTCCCGGGCGGGTCCCGGGCCCGATCCGGCTCCCCGGGCGGGAAGGGCTGTGCGAACTCAGGGCAGGGACAGGGGCCGTGCCTCCCACCGGCCCAGGCCGGCCTGGAGGAGGCTCGGGGCAGGTGAATCCCCGCGGTGGCCGTGGCAGAGCAGTGCCCTCCAACCCTCTGACGGTGCCCGTGGCAGGACAGTGCCCCTCGCAGGGGTCCTGAGCCCTGACCCCTCATGAGTCCCGGGACAGTCCCTCTCCCCTGACACCTCCAGGTCCTGCTCCCCTCGTGGCACCTGAACTTGGCCTCACTCTGGAGACCGATGGTTTGCCCGAGGGTGTTTATAACATCCCTGTTTTCTTTGTGCAGCAGCCCTCTAACAGCGCTGCTTTGCAGCGTGACTCACCTGGGCAGTGACTCACCTGGGCAGGCCCTCGGCGTGGGCACAGCCCTCACTGCCGGGCACAGCTTCCCTCTGATGAGCTTTCGCAGGGGCCCAGCGACTCTTCTGCGCGGGGGTGCTGTGGAAAAATCAGCATTTCGATTTATTCCCTTGCTTTCACTGGTCTAAAGAACCCTGAATACGCTGGAGACAGTTGCTGGAGGGAATGCCGCCCGTGGATGCCTCAGCCATGGGGTCACCGACACTGTTGAGGGCAGCAGGTTTTTTGCTGTCGGAGCTGCTTACCCAGCACTCTGCTAAGCTGCCAGGGCAGCAGGAATGGGAACGAACCCTTTCTGTGCAGAATATGGCCAATCATTCTGCCTCTGAGCTTCCCACGAGATGTGCTCAGCATTGCTAAGACTCTGATTCTAGAGAGCTGAAAAGTTTTTAATGGCTTTTCCCACTGTTGGGAGCACCTTAAGCTGCACCAGAGGAGGTTTAGTTTGAACATTAGAAAGAAATTCTTCACAGAAAGGGTGATTACCCATTGAAATGGGCTGCCCAGGGAGGTGGTGGAGTTGCTGTCCCTGGAGGTTTTTAAGGAAAGACTGGCACTCAGTGCTCTGGTCTGGTTGACAGCGTTCGGTCACAGGTTGGACTCGATGATCTCAGAGGTCTTTTCCAGCCTGATTTTGTGATTCCGCGCGTGTGACTGCGGGGCAGCGCTGGGAGCTGTGACACATGACATGAAACCAGCAGTGTCCGAATCCACTGCAAAAAGGTGTCACATGGTGACACAGTGACACGGTGTCACTTTACACAGCGACAATGCCACCTCTCACCATTCAGGTCTCCTGTCTAGTATGTTCAGAAGATGGTTTTGTCTAGACAGGGTTGTCTGAGTGTTATTTCCCAGCATGGATAAGTACTGCAAGTTTTGCAGCACCTCTGGTCACGAAGACTCAGAGCCCAGGAGGGAAAAAACCACATGGATTGCCTCTCCTGAGCTGTGCCAGGCTGGAAGTGCCCCTGTGGCATTGCCAAACAGCTGGTATTAAGACGTCTAATTGTGATTAGCCTGTGCTTCTCCTGTGTCTCTGCTTTTCACCTGTTGTCTCTTATTTAATCATTGAAATAAAGTTTTAAAGCAGACATCCCTTAATGACGCACATGAAAAATGGCAGCTCATATCACAGGCTTGTCTTTACTTCCTACACACCATTTCCACCCCCACTAGGACATGGGGGTGAAGCCCTTGGCGGAGCAGGGATGGGCTGGAGAGGGTGTAGGGGAAGGGGGATGCTCCCAGAAGCCTGGGTACATCCAGGGGGGGAGGTGGTTGCCGGCACAGGGAGCTGGGCTGTCTGCGGGAGGGCTGCTCACTCTGAGCTCACCCTGTCTGCGGCTGGAGAAAAGGGGAAGGGGGCTCGTGGAGTGCCACAAATGAAGGAAGTTTAGGGGAAAAAAAAGCTGACTTAACTCACCACATCCTGCGGGCGCAGGACGTGCAGCCTGCCACGGGGATCTGTGGCACAGCATCTCATCTTCCTGGAAAAAATGGGCTTTAGGGGGAAAAGTGGGTAGGGACAGAGATCCACACCGAGTGGTGACGGTCAGCGGTGGAGTCACGCTGCGGTGAGCATCCGTTCCCAGAACACACGGACCGTCCCCACCGCCTGCACTCCGCGTTGGCTGGGAGGGCTCCGTGTCCAGCTCCCCGGGCGGGGCCGCTCCCGGTTCGCGGGGCCGCTCCCGGTTCGCGGGGCCGCTCCCGGTTCGCGGGGCCGCTCCCGGTTCGCGGAGCCGCTCCCGGTTCGCGGGGCCGCTCCCGGTTCGCGGGGCTGCCGCGCCCCCGCGCGTCCGCAGCGCTGCTGCTCAGACGCGGCTCCGGGGCTCAGGAGCTGCTGCGCTGGAGCTGTTTTTCCAAGTCCCACAAAACACATCTGAAACATTCATATCTCAAAATAGCAAGGGAGGGGTTGTATTTCCTTGTATTTCCAGGCTGGCACGGACCGTCGGCGGGATCCTCTGCTTGCTGGTCATTCCTGCTGCAAACATTCCTGATGCTGCCCAGTTCCACTCCTGGAAACATAGGAGAAAGGAGACCTTTGTGCAGTAAGAGCTTTGCGTGAGGCTGATTGATTAGTGATGAATTGAGCCTGGAAAGGTCATGGATGCATGAGTTACATCAGGGAACATCTGGCACCAAAAGCTTCTCTGTTCTGGGGCTTGGTGAGGACACTTGATGAACCCAGTGCAAACATCTGAAGAGACTGAGAGTCCTAAACGTCCTAGGTGGTCTCAGGGATGGCAAATAAACAACTGCAGCCTTGAAAATTAGTGCAATTGAGAGAAAAAAACCCATTTTTTAGCTGAGCCCATACTGAAAAAATATATTAAAAGATAAAGAATGTATTCAGTTGCCCACTGGTCTGCATTTAGGGGGCAATAAATCATATGCACAGGAGAAGGAGGAGGCTTTCCAGGTCTGGAAGACATCTCTCTCCAGGCTGTTTGGTCACTTTATACTTTTCATTTTTTAACATGCAGTAGAGATACTGGCACAGACTGTCCAGAGAAACTGTGGCTGCCCTATCCCTGGAAGTGTCCAAGGCCAGGTTGGACGGGACTTGGAGCAACCTGGGATAGTGGAAGGTGTCCCTGCCCATGGCAGGGGTTGGAATGGGATGAGTTTTAATGTCCTTCCAACCCAGGCCATTCTGTGATTGCTAGATGTGTCAAATACAGGCAGAAAAATCAGGTACCTGCCTGTGAGTCTGTGCAGGGTGGATTCCTGCACAGCAGAGACGTGCCAAGGAGAGGGCAGGTCCAGATGGCTCCAGTACCTGCACATACCTGAGGACTAGCACAGGAATGTGCAGGAGGTTCTGGCTCCCTGTGTCTGGTTAAAATCTGGGACACAAGTCCCAGGTAAGAGCGAGGGGCTCCTGGGGGGCTGCAGGTCCTGTGGGATGAGAGCAGGAGGTCTCGGCTCTTTGGGAAGACAAAGGAGGAACCGGGATGGGTGCAGCCCCCTCAGCAGCACTGGGCAGGCTCACGTCCTGCTGGTGAGGATCAACCACCAAAAACTCCCAGGAGGGCACAAAGTGGTAAGAGAGAGATTTCTCCTGAAGTATCACAGGCAAGAGAGATAAACCACAAACACAAACAATTAGGAAGAAGCACATCTGTCATGTTCTTGATGCTGTCGGAATGAGAATCCATCTGGGAAAAGAGCCAGCCCTGCCTTCCTGGGAATTATGTATTTTTTCTTTTTAAATATTGTATGACATCCATCTCTAGAGCTGCGTGTTGTTTGTGCTGGCATATGGGTGTGTATTTCTGAAGGCTCCCCATATTAACACAAGATCTATAGTCTCATTTTAGAAAATCTGCAGCTATAAAAATATATTCTGGGTTTGACTGAGTGTTTTTTCTTTCCCTCCTGAAACTCCGGAGCTGCGTAAAATAGCTTCATAAAACTTGTAGGGCTTTTTAAAGTAGAAGTTACTGCCTTGCCTTGCTTTCAAAATGCACCCTTGATTTTAAGCGTTGGGATATTGTTTGCTTTTAAACTAGTGAATGCTGAAAAGATGCTCTAAATTCCTTTTTTATTTTGTTGCTTACTGTGAAAAATCCAATTATATCAAAGGGAAATGGGAATAAAGCATTTCATAAAAATATATGGTATATAAGCCAAAAAAAGTCGCAGTCTTCCAAAGTGAGTGTGCAAAAAAAGGTAGAATTCTTTCAGCATTATTCCTGGAGTAAATGCCCTCTCTTGGGAGCACAGTGGTTCCCAAATGAGCGTGAGCACCAAAAAGTCCTTTCACTGGCCTTGGTTGCTCAGGGCCGTGGGAGTCCTGGATCCAGCCCCGGTCCCTGGTGGTGTCTGGCTCTGCCAGAGTGTGGCTGCTGATTCCCAGCCCTTGCCCAGGCCAGAAGGACTGAGACTGAGGGACCTTCATCAGCACAAGGTCATTGTAGACCCCACCCAGGAGCTCTTGGAGCTGCTCCCAACCTCTGTTCCCACCTTGTGGGAAAAGACACCAGGCTCAGCAGGGAAGTGACTCTCAGCCCTCGAAGCCAGGCTGTGGCTCCTTACATCCCTCTCCCTTCAGTTACTTTGTGAAGTGCTGGAGTGAGAGTATTTGAGCAGCCAAGAAGCAGCTCCAGTTCAAAGGATTTGGGAAAACCCTTTTTCCACTCAGGCAATTTGTAATTTCAATTGCTAAGTGTTTCCCTTCCATTCCTTGGCACTCTAGCATCGTCTGAATTGGCTTTCTCAGCACTTCAGGAAGGCTTGTGTTACATTATGTAAGATTTAACAGCCATCACTTCTCCAGAAGTAATACAGAAAAGTGTTTTTTATGACACAAGAGGGAGATTTCTCATTTGGGAAGCTGATTCTTTGTTGTTTTCAAATGAGTGCTTCGGTGCAACTTCAATCTAATAACTAATTTTGTCCATGAAAAAACTAGAAGAAATTTTGTTGATATTTTGATAAATGGAAATGCCTGCTGAGAGGAAATTAAATTTGCCTTTTTATCTTTATACGTGCATATCATATACATTTATGTGTCATATTTAGATATAGGGACCCCTCAGGATGCTGCCTGCGTTTGCAGAAGCACAGGATGGGTAAGGTTGGGGTCACCTGGTCCAACCCCGTTTGTGCCATTCTGGAGCTGGGCAAATTGGGCATTAAGGGCTTGTTTGTCCCAGCTTTGCTCTGCATGTGCTGTCCCACGTGAAGCTGACAGATAATTCCTCACCCAGTCCTGCCACAGACCCAGCCCAGGAACCATCCCAGGCTTTCTAATCTCTTCAGATGATTTCCCTTTCTCTCCATGACCATTTATTCATCCAATAATTTATCCGCTGGCCTTTCACATGGACATAATGTCCCTTTGCTGGGAGCAGAGGGGCAACATGGGGCCCCTCCACGAATCCCACAGCCTTTGCTTCCCAGCACGTGGCACTGATCTCCCTGGGCAGGGAGCTTCTTGCCGTACCTAAAATATTAATTACAGGCAGTGAGAAGAAATGTTGCTTTGCTCTCCTGAAGCTGTTTAGCAATTTCCCTGGAAAAAGCACTCTGGGAGCTGCTGGGCTGGCGGTGACTTTCCCGACAGTGATTGAATGCTCTGATAAGAAGCAGGAGTTTGTTGCCACCTCATTTACCGTGCTGGGCTCTCTCTCTGCAGCACTTAATGCTGTTCTGGCCAGACCAAGGTGTAAAAGAAGTAGAAAACAGAAATATACTTGGAAATCACCCTCACCTAAGCGCACAGCCCGTGGTCGTGCTTTCTTTGAATTACCCTACGCTTCCGTGTGTTGGGGAATTGCTCTGTGACGGACAGTGCTTGCCAAAGCCCTGGGACCCTGATTGATTTCTGTGCCTCTGCACTCGTGAGAGCAGAGAAGAGAGAAGTGTGAAAACCAGGACAATAAATGGGAAGGGCAAGTTCTCCCTGAAGTGATTGAGCACTGAGCTGGCTGGCTAATGTTTCCTAATTACCTCCCTAAGTGGAAAAGGGGGAATGCCAGGAGCTGTGTGGGGCTCACACAGCTTCATGGCCGCACAGCGTAAATCAGTCCTCATTTCTGAGCAATACATTTCTGCATGGCACCTGTTCTTGCCATCACTCCTAGGTTGTCTTTCTTCACAAGCTGGTTTGTTCTGTTTTATTTCTCCCTCGTGGAAACTCATTTATTATTTTACATTAGTGTGTGAAGCCTTGAAGCATCTCTTCCTGCATTTAAAACAGGAGGAAACCCCTCCCTCTGTGACATTCCCATGCAGGGCTGGCTCTCCCAGCCTCACTGAGCAGCTCTGAGGTCCAGGATGGGGTGAATTGGTAAAACCCACTGTAATGAGCACAGCATTTTAAACAGCAGCTGGGCCTTTCAAGAGCACTGAATGGGGAACCACAGAGCAGAGGAGTTTCTGGAAGAGGAACCTGCTGCAGTCCTGCCAGTGGTGGAACTGGGACCACAAGGAGCTGAATCGGGGGAGCGCAGGGGAAGTGCTTCACCCACCAAACACCCTGTGACATCCTGTCACAGCACAGACGGAGCAGCTGCTTACCAAGGGTGCAAAAATTAGAAGTTACACTGCATATGCACAGGGTATGGAGGAAGTCAGCAGAAAACAGCATTACCTTCTATGGGGACTATTTAAAAATAAGAAATACTGACTGCTCCTGGAACTCAGTGTCTTTAGGGAGAACTCTGCACCTTTGGAGAGGAGGGAGCCCCTCCAGAGGAGGAGCAGACCTTGCAGCAGTGGCTCTGGGCTCTTTCCCCTGTGTCTAACTCACTGTAGGAGCACGGGAGAACTCTGCACTCACATTATCCAGATTATCCAACTTGCACATTTGTGACGTGTCCTGTGTCCACAGAAATTTGGCCCTTGCTGCATCCCCAGCCTCTGTGCTCCTGAACTCTCCACGCCGAGTCTGCCAGCAATGGCAAATTCTCCAGCGTCTCCCTCTGACTCCGCATTCCTTGGCTCGTGCCGGTTATTTGTGTGCCAGCTCTGCTGTTCCGTTCATGTGCCGAGGAGGGTTTCCCTGAGCAGGCAGAGAGGCACCAAGGGCTTTCCTAATGGGGACCAGCGGGCCAGAAAGGAAATAGAGAAAGGGCTCCGCAGCATCCACTCCCTCAGGACCTGTTGAACCCCTCCTCCCTCCCCCAAAACCGGGAAAATCCTACTATGGTCAGAAATTCTGGGTTAATTCACCAGTGCCTACTTAAACCAAGGATGAGTGTGCCATGAGGTTTGGCATTGGTTTTATCTCAATTCTAAAGTGCTGTCAAGATGAGAATTCCTCAGAACTGGGCACAGGAGGCAGAGATGCTGCAGACCCAGAGATGAGCGAGGCAGCAAAAGACCTCAAAATGTTCAGCTTCCCTTTCAAAGCCAAGAGATATCAGCCAGTGCTAACACAGCTCTGGGAGAGGAGCAGGAGTCACCCAGAGCATGGATCCTGCCTGGATTATTTCTGAGCTGGCAGAGAGCGAATGGAAGATAAGAAGGAAGAAGATGTGAAAGCAACATTTTAAAGGCCATGGGCAATGAGGCAAGTCAGGAGGAATAATAAGAGCCCCGTCTGCATTAGGACTTCACTTACAAATAACTTCTGGAAGGCGGCTCTGAGATCACTGCGATTTCATACCCGATTAAACCGTGGTGCAGAGTCCTGGAGGCGGCTTATAAACACGATTTCTGCTCTGTACTGCTCGGTCATGATACTCCAACCACGTTTACTAACTATGTTTCCTCTGCTGAAGTGCTTTCTCAGTGTAACCAGGCTCGGGTGTGACTGGTGGGCAGCAGGGTGGGGGCACAGGGGTGCCCCAGACCCTCTGTCCCCCAGCTGCACCGTGCCACAGCCCAGCTGGCACAGGATGGAGCCGTGCCCTGTCCCCAGCAGCCCCACACCGTGGCACGAGCAAAGTTATTTTCCAGGCTTGACTTTGGGTCTCCAAAATGACAATGTGCTTAGCAAGAGGAAAGGCTCTTGGGGATGTGGGGGTGCTCAATAAACCTCAACAGCTCCCGCAAGGACCCGAGTGCACGTGTGGGGAGTGACACTTCAGCCCCACGGCACAGAGGGGAACTGGCCTGGTGTTGTCCCGTGTGTCAGGCTTGCCCGCATTTAGCAGATTACTTTAGAATTTGCATTCAGGCAATGGGAGTTGAAACAGCAACCATAAACTTGATCAGTCTAATATATAAGGTGATTTACATAATTTCCTATTTGCATGGGGCTCCTGTTTAATTTTTCCGCCCCTTGTATGATCAAATATACCTGCTTCCAGATGAAACGTATTTCAGGTTTAGAGGATTAACCTGCCTGCAAGAAGTGACAGTGCTGACTGCTTGTTATCTCCAAAATACAATTCCAGGATCCCTGCAAGCTGGAGAAACTCCGCTGTCTCCATCCCTCAGGGAATGGCATCAGTTCCAGGGGCTTGAGAAAGAAGTCGCATGTCCAGGACCCCCTTTCCTCCCCCTCTTCCAGTGCCTGAGCCGCTTAAATAGGGCTGATGTAGATCACGGAAAGCTCCTGTATGTCCACCCGGAGCTGCCAGGTTTGATGTCCAAGGCTCCCCGTTCCCGCAGGGGTGCAGCATTGCACCTTCTGCCCGGGGAACGGCGCTGCGCTGCTGCTGCCGGCCTTGCGGCTCCCTCCCGCACGGGCGGGGATGGGCTCACGGCTGCGTCCGAACGAAGGCAGCTGCTGGGAAAGGAGCAGCTTTGTAGCCAGTCTGAACAAGCCAGGTCTGTAGGAGCAATGCACAGTGAATTACTGGATTGGGAACTAGGATAACATGGGCTCCGTGGCTCTTTGGAGGGCACAGAAGAGATGTATCAGCCCTGCCTGCCTCAGTTTCCCCACATCGAGTACCAGGACGGCAATGTTGGCAGTGCAAGAACAAGGGCATTGCCAGTGTTAATTAATAGCAGTTTGCAAAACGAGCTCTCAGACAGATTCATATCCAACATCCTGCTCGAGGATTCGCCCCCTCTGCCCGCAGATGGATCCACGGACCCGTCATCAGCGCGACTCAAGGAAGCATCTGGCTCGTGGCTTGCTCAAGGAGAGGGAACTCCCCCAGGTCGGCAGTGCCCTCCTGCTGCCAGGTCAGTGAGGGGCCCACCCTTGTCACCGCCACCCTCCCGAGCCCGCGGGGATCCTCCATCCGCATCGCCCGAGTGACGGGGAGAATGGCTCTTTGTCTGACAGGAATTAATATTTAACACAGGTTCCTCACACCTGCCATGCTGGCTGGACAGCCCAGCCTGCCTTTTCCTTGGTGGGCGGAAAAGCCTGCATTGATCTGCTGCTAAAAATAGGAGGCCCAAGGTTCGGAGGCAGCGGCACCAGCTCCGCCAGCGAGGCTGTGAGAGGTTCCTCGCATCTGTCGCCTGGCAGAGACCCAAAGTATTTTTCTGGTACAAGGGGCTTTTTTTCATGCATCACCAAAGAACAGAGCTGCTATTTTTAGCTCTAATAAGCATATTTAATTTCCTACTGCCTCATTTCTACTATTTTGTGCAAGTGGCATTTCTGAGCATGACCCTGGGGAGCAGGTGAGGATCTTGTCTGTGTCCCTTGAGCATCCGAACTGATGCTGTTCCCCTCAGCACCACCAAACCCTGGATTCAATGAAGAACAATGTACTGGGGCTGCCCCAGATGTAACCCCGAGACTCCCACCTCCACTGGGGACTGTGGGGTCCTTGGGCAGGGACCCCGCACACCCCCTAGGACCCCTGTTGCAATCTGGGACAGCAAAGCGCTCCCATTACACAAATAATTAATCAACACATCAAAGGTCGCTCATTTGCATTCCAAAGTGGCCACACTGTGCTGTAACTCCCAAACTGCCACTGCCATCAGCTCAAGTACACCCTGGGCTGTGCTTCCCATCAGCATCTTCTTCGATGGAGGGAGATTCAAAGCAGGGTCCAAATTCACTTTCCATCTATTATTGATTTTGGTTACAAGGGGAGGGGATGCAAATGCTGAGCTGTGTTATGTGACATAAAAACACCTGGCATCCCCCTAACTCACTGCAAACACATCCCGAACAATGAGACAAATAAAGAATATGGGCTGTTCAAACCCCAGTCCTTATTGTCCACTAATCAATATGGCTCATCAGGTTTATGAGACAATCATGTCTTCTGCTACCCCGGCCCAGAACCTCTGAGTAATGGCTTGCCAATGCCAAGTGATTATAATGATGTCTTGCAAGTGAAGCAGAAACAACCAAGTAAACGGATTTAAAGCAGTTAAATCGGGCTGAGTTTTCCCTGAGTTCAGTGCCATTCCAGTGTTCTATCAGCCCAAATCTGCACTTTATGAGATTTGCTTGTTGGCTTTGAACAGCTACCCCTCCTCTGCAGCCCTCTGCTCGCTGGCCGTACCCTCACCCTGGGGGAACCTCTGTCCACGAGGGTGCAGAGCCCTGGAACAGCTGCTCAGAGAGGGCCTGGAGTCTCCCTCTCTGGAGACATCCCAAACCCACCTGGATGTGTTCCTGTGTCCCCTGCTCCAGTGACCCTGCCTGAGCAGGGGTTGGGCTGGATGATGTCCAGAGGTCCCTTCCAACCCTCTTCTGTGATTCTGAACCGGCAGAGCCCACAGAGGAGGCTCAGGGATGAGAGTTTCTCTCCCTACAAGCAGCAGCCAATGTGTTTTGCTGGTGTCTCTGCAGCCCACCCGACACTGTCATTTTCCCCACCAGTTTTCCTGTCCCCCACCCCTCTTGACTGCAGCTGGGCACTGCCCCCATGCCCCCAGACATCTCTCCCACCACTTCAGAGACAAGCCCAGCTCCTGCAGGCTGATAACTCCAAGTGTTCTGTGGATTACTACCTTGGCAGGGCTTAAATGTTTGCTGCAGACATAAGCCTTGTCATGGCTGATTTTATTTATCGTTGTGTAAGTGTATTTCCAAATAAAACAGAAAGTGAACAAATAAACTGGGTGACAGAGCCATAAACCCTGCGCCTGCTCATTCACTTGAAGAAAAGCCTGCTTCAACTAATTAACCTGTGCAAGCCTTGTGCTGTTCATAAACAAGCCAGGAATTAATAGTGGGGTTTTTTTTCAAACAGCCAGCATATGCCAGTAAATCTTTATTGGGCAGCAAAACAGAAACAGCTCCCCTTTCTAGGGTAGGTACTGCAACAACAGTGAGAGGCTGAGTTCTTAAATGAGAGTAAAATATTAGAACAAGTTTATTTCCTGCTTTTGCTGCCTGTACTGAGCACATCTGGGACGTGCTGGAGCGAAGGCTGTGAGAGTGGAAGCTGCAGCATCCCCAGCACTGGGGGATTACAGAAACAAGCACCAAAACATGGCTTTTCTGCACCAAATCTCCTCATAGATCCAGCAGGAGGATGGATTATACAGTACAACACTCCGAAAAGCTGAGAGGAGCAGAGAAGAGCCTGTGGAATGGGTAAATAAAGCTGTGGATCTGTGGGGATGGGGGGAGGATGGTCATGAGTGCAAGGAGCCTCTAGGAGAATAAACAATGGGAAATGCTGGCAGGGATGTGCAGGGGACAGGGATCTCTGGCCCCGCACAGGGGTGGGCAGGAGGTGTCTGGGGTTGCAGAGAAGCCCTGTCTGTGCACTGGTCACACACACGTAATGGGAGACCTGGGAAAACAGAGAGGGGGCAGAAATACAAATCAAGGAGTAACACTTTTGAAGGAGAAATTATAAATTGCAATTTAATCACATAATCACTTTGACACTCTCAAGCAAGCTAATTTCTTCCCTTGCCTCATTTCACCCACTTGGCAAGATGAATCTTGATGAATAATGTCCTATGAATATTTAATTTTTTGATCAATTTGAATTTTTTTTTTCTCCTATCCCTACCTGCTGGATAAATCAGTTCTCTCCTCTTTTCCTCTCATAAACATACAGAGAACAACAGCTTTTTCTTCAACTTCCACTCTCCCCTGTTTTCATCCTTTTTTCATCCCCCTTGGAAGGCTTTTTGGCCAAGCAATGATCATTGTCATCACCCCTTGCCCATCCTCTGCCCACTGGGAAACTGGGGCCAACCAGGGAACTTCCTCAAACCAGGAAAACTTTGCAGACAGAGTTTTCTTTGCAAGAAAACAGATAATCTCAAATGGTTTTAAAGCAATTTAAATATAATCATATTGTTTGTGCAGGAATTTGGTGACTGAGGAGAGGGGAATAATGATGTCCCTGTTAATGAGCGCTGGCCGCAGCAGCCTTACACGAGCGTGACGGGTGGTCTCATCCACGGGACCCTCGGGGTCACCTCCAGCAGCCCCACAGCTCTCGTTCCTTCACAGCCACAGATAATGGTGTGGAGACCTCTGCCCATGCAGGCTTCCAGGAATGAGCTGGATGTGCCTGCTAGGGCTTCCCTGGGAACAGCCAACCACCTCTTGGAGCAGGAGGGAAGGATAAATGGTCCACCCTGGTCCTTGTCCATTTTATTTGCTGTTTTTCTTTGTTTCTCCCAACTGTTCAATCCGTTTCTGCATAAAATTGCCAAATTAGGAAAGTATTTTCAAAGTTAACACTGATCTCAAGCTGGAAATCGATGCCCTTGACTTCACAGCACAATCCATCCCCACCGCTGCTGCTCCCAACAAGCTGCAGGGACAACCGGACTGTGCTGAGGCCACGAGAAATACAGAACTAACTTTACCCTGAAAGCCACTGGATTTGGGGAAAGAGGAAAGCATCCAAGAGCACCAGCCAGGGCTGCAGGAGCCCTTGGATCCCCCCTCCACAGTGCTCCAGCCAAGCTGTTCCACCAGCCTGGTACATGAGCACAAATGCTTCCCTTAAATCCATCGCCCAATATTCAAATCTGCCAACTGTTTGAGCAAGTGAGAGGCTGCAGGAGTGGTTCGCACGTGCTGTTTGTTTAAGCTGTTTATTAAAACTGACAGTCAAATCACCAGTAATCCAGCTGAAATGCCTCCATGGATGTAAGGAAGGAGAGGGAAGCCTGAGTGCTGTGGCACAGAGGGTTTATAAGCACGGGGACTGTGCACGGAGTGCTGCAGAGGGAGGATGGAGGGCAGCGATGCCTCGGGAAGGTGCACAGGCTCTGGAATGCTGCGACCTCTGCCCCACACTCCCCATTTCCCTCTGTGCAGGTTGTGAGCTCAGACTCCCACCCACCCTCTGTGCAACGGCATTTCTTAGAGCCTGTCCTTGCCCTGAAGCTCCTACAGGGTGCACTGATCCTGTGCACCCAGCAAATGCTCCTGACCAAGCTTCCCTCTGTGCCAAGCACCAGTGGAGCACCCAGATGTTTCCTCATCTCCTATTTTTCCTCTGTTGTTGTTGCTTTTAGTTTAGAAATAAGCATTCATTTACTGGGTCTTACTTTGCCCCTGCATTCAAAGCAGCTCCCCACGTCCATCATCCCGCCTCCACCCACTCCACTGGAATTTCTCAAGCGTCACAGGGAAGTGAGTGACAGTTCATAGACAGAGTTCAGTCCCGTTAGGATATCTGAGGGAGAGACGGCAATATTCCCTCTCTCAGGTGCATCCTTCAGCACAGAGTTAGCCTTTGATGAAGATCCTGGACTGGCACCAGTGGAAAATGGATTGTTTGGAAAGAACAGCATGAGCAGGGAGACAGGAGCAGTCACTGCAGGGAGTGACAGAGGCTTCGTGTGCCTGGGGATGGTGGTGGAGGCTCTGGGGTTGGTGCTGCAGCCAGGGCAGAGGCAGAACCACCTGGAAGGAGCTGCTCGGCCACGTCACCTTCTGGCTTCCAACTGCTGCTGCCAGTGCAAGGGCCTGATCTTGTCAGCACATGAGAATGAATCCAAGGGAAACGTGCTTTAAAGCAGTTGTGACACAACACTGTCGGAGGCTGTGGTCCTGTTTGATCAGCGTGTGTTGGGTGTGAATCAGGGTGACGCAGGCCCTGGTGGCTCAGCCCCTCTGACACCGGGTGCCACAGACACCTCCCACCACCGGGGAAACAGAACTCTGCAGGCTGGGCTGATTTTCAGTATTTCCCCATTCTCCAGGCACAGAGGCAGCCAGAGTTTGAACTTACTACAGACCTTGTTTGCAATAAAACTGTTCTGAAAGGCCCCAGCCCCTTGCCCTGAATCCCGACAGCTGTGGACTGGGTGATGATGGTTTCTCTACACTAGAAACAGTCGAAATCACACACAAAGCCTTTAGGAGCTATCTGTGATATGCTGGAGACAAGAACAGCTCAAACAGGCATTTCTGATGTGCAGTGGAGACAGGAGTGCCTGCCCAGGGATGAGCTTGGGAGGAAGTGAGGACAGGGGCATGTGGGAACAGTAAAGAAGGAATGAGGACAAAGAGAGATGGAGACGTCTGTGGGAGGGCGAGATTCAGATCACAATAGCTGGACAAACCATTCCTGCTGGGAATCAACACAGCAGTACCCAGCTCTGCAAGACATGCACAAGGGCTTTGCTCTTTCACCTGCCCTCATCACGTTGCCATTTGCTCTCCTGAAAGGGGAGCAGAGTCGTGCTTTGAGACAACCAGCACTTGCGAAAGGTTACCCTCCCTCTGGCATTTCCCGGGCGCCAGTCACAGACAAGGAGCTGAAGTTCACAGCCAAGGTGCAGAATTAATACTGCCCCGCACTGACGAGTTTGTTCACTCGATGGATTTAGAGTCAGGGATGGAATTGAAAACAAACCCACTGGAAAAGCCCCCCCATCTCACCCACTGTCAGAGCACTCTGGGGTGAGCTGCTGACACTGAGGGTCCATTCCACGCACAGCACAGTGGAAAACTCCCCTGGAGCAGGTTCAGAGTGGGATCTTGGAGGACCCTGAGCCTCTGTGCAAACCAGAGCCCCTCTGCCCTGGCTCCCACCACTGCTCTGTTCCAGAGCATCTTCAAAATCTGCTTCCCTGGGCCAGGAAAACATTTGACAAAACTGCCGGACAGAGACCAAACCTGCTCTTTGTGAGTGCAGCTGTTGGGAAGCAACTCCAGGTAAGCCAATGGATTTTGGATTATGACTAATTAAGTGATTTGGCACGTGAAATACGGGAGCCTCATCTCCATATATCCCTTGAATGTCAGGGCCCTCCTGTTACTGGGCTGGAGACTTCCTGGCTGCTTCCTCCCCTCTCTCCATCCCTCTCTCCTTCCCACTCAGCAGCATTGATGCAAACCCCTCCTCTGCCCTCAGCATCCCATCAAAACCAGCTGCCAGCTTCCCCTTCTTCTCTAATTATCCCCACAGTTCGTCTCTGAGCCCTGGCCCGTGACCTCTACCTCTCAACACCTTTCTCCAAAGCTTATACTAACATGAAGTTAGTCCTGCACAGACTTAGAGGGCAAGAAATACTTCCCACCCATGAAAATTCCAGCTCAGTTCTCTCTCTGTTATTTTAAAGCCTCATCAGCACAATTCCTGTGCTCTGCTGCTGCACAGAATCACATCTCTCTGAAGTCACCTCAACTTTGGTGCCGTGGCTGTGCCTCTCCATGCCCAATTACGTCCCGTCTAAAGCGTTTTTCTTCATTTGCAGGAGCAGTGGTGCGGCCTAACGAGGGACGCCGTCCCCTGCTAATGGGAGTCACTTCATTATGAGCTGGGCTCTGCTTCCAACTGTGGCTCCATACTACCAGAGACCTAAATCTTACCACAAGGATTTTAATTTGGGATTAACCAGTCGGGAAATTAGATCACTCGTTACATCAGTCATCCTACTCTCCCTGTTACCTCGTGCTCCAGATGGCTTGGCTGCAGTAGGAACAGGCTCCCTGGGGAATGGTCACCGCCCCAAGGCTGCCAGAGATCCAGGAGCGTTTGGACAATGTCTCAGGCACAGGGTGGGTTTTTTGGGTGTTCTATGCAGGGCCGAGAGCTGGACTGGATGGTCCCTGTGGGTCCCTTTCAGCTCAGGATATTCTATAATCTTTATGCTTTAAGTAGGAACTACTTTTATTTTAAAAGTGACACCTGCCTTTATTTCTTTGGGATGAGCCTGGCAAGCAGGTGTGGATCATAAAATCACACAATCATGGAAGGTTGGACTGGATGGGACCTTAAAGCCCATCCTGTTACAGTCCCTGCCCTGGGCAGGGACACCTTCCACTGTCCCAGGCTGCTCCCAGCCCCGTCCAACCTGGCCTTGGGCACTTCCAGGGATCCAGGGGCAGCCACAGCTGCTCTGGGCACCCTGTGCCAGGGCCTCCCCACCCTCTCAGGGAAGAATTTCCTCCCAGTATTTCATCTAACCCTGGCCCCTGGCAGCAGGAAGCCATTGACCCTTGTCCTGGCATTCCAGGCCTTTGTAACCAGTTTCTCTCCACCTTTCTTGTTGTCTCTCTGCAGGTACTGGGAAGTCACAATTAGGGTACCCTGAAGCTTCTCTTCTCCAGGCTGAACAATCCCAGTTCTCCCGGATTTTATGTTATTGGTAGACAGGAATTCTTTTGGACTGCAAGCTATTTCCAAAAGAAATCTAAGTGAAATATTTACATGCTATAAGCAAATGTGGGAATCCCTTCTCCAAAGTCAAAATTAATTTGTTACTCTGTTAAAACCAGTATCCTGGTGTATCCATCACTTTTTGTGTGTGTGGCCCTGCAGATGAATGCACACAC
Source organism: Gymnorhina tibicen (assembly GCA_013399875.1). Lineage (NCBI taxonomy): Eukaryota > Metazoa > Chordata > Aves > Passeriformes > Artamidae > Gymnorhina > Gymnorhina tibicen. Next base: position 1,228,573 of record VXAZ01005871.1, on the reverse strand, counting down.
ACGTGCACACACCTTATCTTGTAAATTCCTGCTTTTTGCCTGCCTTTCTAGGGCAACACTTAATAGAAGATGCAACATAATAGAAGCCCCAGCTGGGGAAGCCACGACACAGCCCAGGCTCCAGAAAGTCAATTACTCTGTAGGAGAGGGTGGCGATAACGAAGGAGATTTGCATGGAAATAACTGATCTCCTGACAGAAAGGATCACACAGGCTGTGCTGGCAGACAGCGCTGAAGGGAAAGGTAAAGGCAGAGGATCAAAATACACCAGGCATGGCTGTGGTAATCAGCATTTCTTTGTTCCTTTGTTGGAGGCGGCCAGGCAGGAGATGGAACTGGTGGAGATCTGGCTGCATTCTTGCAAAAGCCATTCATTGAAAATTAATGACAGCTTAAGTTTTCAATTAAATTTTAATTTAAACTCTGTGACTGGTGCAAATCAGCATAGTGCCACTTGTGTCAGTGATTTATCTTAGCTGAGGATTTGGCCCCACATCTCGAGTGAAAGCTCTGCCAAAATAAGCTGCAGTAGAGATCCTCCGGCCAGATTCCAAAATGTGCTGAAGCCCTGAAAGGTGTAGATAGGCATGAAATCAATGCAGCCTGGGACCTCTGAAAACTCCATTATGGGCCTGTCTGAATCTCCTGATGTGTAAAGTACTGCCCCAAATAAAAAATTGCCATAAAGGAAAAAATCCTGCAGTCCCCAAAGCCTCTTTTCTTTACCAAGTGGGATCTGTTCATGGCTCTGCTCAGGGTCCTGGTGAAGATCAGAGAATCCCAGAACCCCAGAACGGTTTGCTCTGAAGGGACCTTAAAGCTCATCCAGTCCCACCCCCTGCCATGGCAGGGACACCTTCCACTGTCCCAGGGTGCTCCAAGCCCCGTCCAGCCTGGCCTTGGACACTTCCAAAGGCATCCTTGGCTGAAACACAGCCTGGAACAAGGAGATGAAACCTGAATCTGTATCTCTTCCATGGAACAGCCTCCCCTGGGCTCACCCGTGGTGCTCTCAGGTGAGCTGGTGGGTCACCTCCCCCTGGCTCCTCCAGCCCTGGCCCAGCCTCCACCAGCACGTGGGGACATGGGGACAGACATGGGCACATTCCCAGGGGCTTCATTCGAGAGGAGGGCTTTGATTTGGACTCACTGCCTCCTTTACATCCCATTTAATAGATCTGTGGCAGGAAGTTAGGAAGTTTAACACACTCTTTTTTTAATATATGTAATTTAGTCATTTCTCAATCTGCCTTTCTCAATAAGTTCTTTTTTTCTCCTTGCTGTTGAAATCTATCTGGATTGAATCACTGAATCATTATTCCTGATGTTCCACAAGTCTCGTTCTGAATATTTTTAGAAGAAAAAAAATGAGATTTCTGCCTGGGATTTTTTTGTTTATAAATTTTGCATAAATCTGCAATACAAAAGCAGCAAAAAGAATTCAACTGAATCTTTTCAAGAACAGGATCAGTTTGTGATGTGCAGAGCAAAACCATTGGGTTTAACAGGCTGAGAGGTTGGAAGAGAATTAAGCAATTAAGGGGAAGGAGGGATGTGGAAATGAAGGTCACTTGCACTTTACAGAAAACCAGACCAACGCTGAGTTATCTCTTAAGCTGTGAAGGCTTGGAAAATCCAAGGACAGCACGGCAAAGGCTCTCTTGACTTGGCTGCTTGCATTCTGACTGGCAGTAACACTGAGGGTGAGGAAAGAAACACCTGTCACTGCAGCTTTAGCCATGAAAGTTCATGTTTTTGTGCATTAGGCTGGAATAGCCAGTTCCAACTCATCTGGTGATGATTGGGCTGCACTAAACTTACAGAGAGAAGTTCAGGGGAGGTGAGTCACAGCCTCCCCACCCCCAGCATCAGCGGTGACTGGACGAGTTTGACTCACACCCGCAGACTCAATAATATTAATAGAGCACCTGGAAGTGCAAGGCTGTGATGAGTGGAATTTGTTGGGCTCATTTGCACTGTTTGGAGAAAACATATTGTGGGTTTGCTCTCGGTGATGTTTGGAAAACTTCAGAGCGAGTGGCAGTGACGGATGGGCCCGAAGGAGCAGAGCAGGCAGTGCCAGCCGAGGCGGGAGATGGGAGCTGACAGCAGGAAAGGCTTCTCTGCACACCCACTGCCTCCCCCTGGGGCTCTGCACGGGGGAACGGGCGTGGGGAGCACCAGGATGCTCCTCTGTGCACAACACAGCTCTGGTCCTCCCGGCCGGAGCACAGGCCTGTGCCGCTTCAGGGTGCCCAGAGCGGCTGTGGCTGCCCCTGGATCCCTGGCAGTGCCCCAGGCCAGGCTGGACAGGGCTGGGAGCAGCCTGGGACACTGGGAGGTGTCCCTGCCATGGCAGGGGTGGGACTGGATGGGCTTTAAGGTCCCTTCCAACACAAACTGTTCTATGATTCTGAGACTTACGGTCACCGCTGGCAGAGTTTCTGTTTTGGAAGAAAGTCCCTTCCCTCCTCTGCTGCTGCAGCTGCTGCCCCTGGTCCCGCTGCTGACACGCACAGGCTTTACGAACGTGGGGTTTCTGAGAAGGGGCTTAAAGCTTTTAATGCTCCCACATCTCTGAACACAGCAGATGAGAAAGCAAAGTCATTTTCCATCTGTCTGCAAAGGACTGTTAAGTTCTCATTCATACGTAAAGCAGAGCCAGCAGAGATTGTTACAGGCTCAATGACAGCGCTCTACAAATGTTAATATGGTTTTTAATTGGGAGGAATAATAGCTTGCTGCTGCACGCTTGGCAGACCAGGCTCTGCAGCTACTTGATCCTACCCCCTTTTTTAAAATAGAAGGGGAAAATTGCAATTCTGCATTGCAGTCAGGATTTATTTTAAGTAGCTGAGGTGCTGAGCTGACAGCAACGGTGTCCCTTATTCCTCTGGTTATCCTGGGGATGGCAGAGGCAGAGCCACCACTTCCACTGCACAAGTGTTGCTGAGTCCCTGCCACAGCAGAGGGAGCACCCAGGTCCTGCGGACGGGGACAGGACACAGAGTCACTGAATGGTTTGGGTTTTAAGGGGCCTTAAAGCCCATCCAGTCCCACCCCCTGCCATGGGCAGGGACACCTTCCACTATCCCAGGGTGCTCCAAGCCCTGTCCAGCCTGGGCTGGGCTGATTTCAGTGTGGAGCTTGGTGCATCGCCAAGTTCTGCTGAAGTTAATGAGGGCCTGTGTGCCCAGTGAGATCAGGAAAATAATCGGAATTAACTTTTAAATGGATTAGTCAAATTGCATTAAATACCTTTGTAAACACTTTTGTTTAGAATTAAGGTGGAGTAACTTGATTTTGTTTGCTTCACTTTAATTCCAAGTAGCACCATCTAAATGGAAGCTTGAAGAAATTTAACCAAACTTGCACCTTGATTAGTCCCTGAATCTCCCTAAGCACTCAGAGCAGAGTGTGAGAGACGCCTCAGCTGCCTAGCGGGGTGGGATCCCCATCCTGGGAAACCTCCCAGGAAGGAAGGGACTGCTCTGACCAAGCCTCTGAGTCCCCATGGGCTTGATCTTTGCATTCCAGCCACCCTGTTTACATCTTTCCCTGGGTTTTTGGTCCTTATTGCCAGCTTTGGCACATGGCAGGGCATGGCTTTGCTTCAGCTGGAGCTGGGAGGGCAGACAGGGTCCTGGTGCTTCCCAGGGAGCCCCTGGCAGCCCCCAGCCCCTCGTCGGGAGTGTCTGACCTTCAGGAGCCCATCTCAGGGATTTAATTCCTTGCTTCATCCGTGTGGGGAAAATAGAGGCAAAGTGAGAAATCCCACTGTGGCCACAGGGGTAATCAGGGTAATGGCTGGTGCTGGCAAACACCAGGGAGCGTTTCCTGCCGAGCCCCTGGCAGCGCAGCTTGGCTCGGAAAGTCTCTGTGTCCTCACTGGTGGTGTCCGGGGAGGGGGCTGGACAAGGGCTGCGGACACTCTCCTCAGGAAAGGAGAAACGCTGGGAACGTGAGACTCTGCCCAGGGCCCATCCTCGGCTCTTCCCTCACGCACCCAGATGCGGCTGGTCCCGGGGCAAAGGAAGGAGCGGAAAAGAGAATTTGCATTCATTCATTCAGGGCATGGTCAGCGCTGGGAGGCAGCTGGGCAGAGCCACCCCACACCACCGTGCCCGCCGCTGGCTCCTGACCCCAGGGCCACCCTGGCACCCACTGGGGCTCTGGTGCAGGGGAAAGGAGGGGGGTCTTGGCGAATTGCGGCGCTGGCTGGGAACTGATGTCGGCTGACAGGATTGTCAAGGACAGAGGGAGGTAATTCCTGCCCAGCTCCACTCCCTGTGCAGAGCGGAAAGGGCAGCCATGCAGCTCTCCCCCTTTTGGAAGAATTACAATGCAGCTGAAGTATTTTTAGTAAGGCCTTAATTAAATCATCAAAATATTTCAGGCTGATGTTCATCAGCAAGTAAATTCAGGGAACAGGACAAGAAAAGCAGCTGTGCATTATTTTTCTGAGTAATGATATTTGGATCTCTGTGCTACAGAAAGTGGGGAAAAAAGTAAATTATACAGAAAATGCATTCAGGAAGGTTTTAATGTTATTACAAACCTTCATTATAATGTATGATCAAGCATGTAAGTGAAAATCTTAGGACCCGGGGGTAACATATCGATTCTGGCGGACATTAAAATTTCTATTTGATGCTTAAGCAAAATCTAATCTGACTTGTGATTTTGCAAAATATTTTAGGGTAATTAGACATGTTTGTGCTTTATTGATTCTTAAAATGAACATAAGTATGTGGGGAATTGCTAACACTCTGGATTAAAGAAAAAAAGACTCCTTGCTTTGCAAAAGTTCCTGTAATTAAATCACTTTTTGCAAATGTGACCCTCATTAGTGCTGATGGAAATGAATGCAGGAACAGGTAAGGGAGTTGAAAATCATAATGATCATAAAAGTGAAGCTTTAGTGTTTAAATCGAAGTTTGTTTTCTCATCGTTTTCCCACAGGCTTTGGGATAAATCGCTCATCTGGAGGACTGGGGCTCTGAGCAGCCTGGGACAGTGGAAGGTGTCCCGGCCCACGGCGGGGGTGAACGAGACGAGCTTTAAGGTCCCCTCCAACACAAACCATTCTGGGATTCTGTGATAAAACCCCGAGCAGGCCCAGAGCACAGGCTGGGGGGGAATTCCTGTCGGAAATGGGCTTTTGAGAAGCCAAACTCAGAGCAAACACCGAGGGCAGGGTCGGCACCTGCCCAAGCCCCGGCCTGATCCAGAGGGTCCCCGTGCTGCGCCTGCGAGGGAGGGGTCACAGCACCATCCCGAGCACTTCCTCCCTAGAGACCAGTCCTGCCAATCCATCCTGACCTGCAGAAATATTTACTGCTCCATTCACTTTTGCTGCCTTTCCCACGAGCATTTTGGAAGAACGAGGCCAGTTTCATGCAGGAAACCACAACCCCTCCGCAGAGCTGCCTCTCCACGTGGCTGAGCTGCACAAACACTCCCAGACACCGTGAGCATCCTCAGCACCTCATCCCTCTCCACCACCGCCATGGGATGCAGCACCAGGGGCTGCAGATCCAGCCCGGCCGTGCCGAGGATGCACTGGGGGCCTGGGAGCACAGGGGACAGGGTGCCCTTGGGAGCGAGCCCCGTCCCCACCTCGCAGGGCCCGCGCTCTGAGCACCGACTGCTGCGAGGGTGTGAAGTCTGCTCGAAATGCACGACAGGACAGAAGTTCAGCCGGTTTGAACAGATGGCCGAGTAACATTTGCTGCCGGAGCCCGCAGGTCCCCAGCAGGGCCTTTCTGTTATCATTTACTGCTCTTGCTATGTTCCCGGCGATGCAGAGCCACCACACGTGTGTGCACAGCGCTGGGGACGCGCGGCTCGGCCCCCGGCCCCGGCACTGCAGCGCCGATGAAGTCATAAATAAGCAAGAAGCAGAGATAAGTGTCTGATTTATTGGGGAGCTCAAAGGCAAAGACGAGCAATAGCAAGGTCACATCCACGGTTAAGCACATCCCTGACACAGCCCGCTCCTCTCTCTCCTCCCCTTCTGCTCCCACCACGTCTGGGAAGCACCAAACCGGAATTTTTATCTGCACTTCTTGCTACAGCTTCCTCTGTGTGCTGAAAGCAGCTCCTTTGCTCCAAATCCAGGCAGCTTTTCCTGCTGCAATGCCAGTGCACCGCAGCAATACGGGGTGATGGCCGATGGCCGCGCGGCTCCTGGCTCTCCGTAGCGTGGCAACAAGTGCTAAGCAACACGGAGGCTGCCACCAGGCCCTCGGTCTGGCTTTTATCTGGTGAGGGACCACTTATTTCAGGGCTGATGTCTACACAAGACTCTGCCCTTCTGCAGGGCTGGCAGCCGTGTTACTCATCGGAACCTGCCTGAAGTGGGTGCTCATTTAAGATAAATATAACCCTGCTCTGACAGGCAATATGTCAATAAGGGGAGCCCACTTTAATCCACATTACTCTGACCCAGGTGCTTTGTCAGGATTACAGCTTGTGATTTTCCACCTCATGGCTTCCCACCTTCCCTTCCCAGGGAGGAGGCTGCTTTGGCAGAACGGGTGTCTCATGCCTGGTGAGGTTTGTCTCCCTGACTCTCCCCAGGGGTGGATCCCAGCTCCCCAGGCTCTGATGGATGCCCTTTCCCAAGGGAGAGAGCAGTGTCCATGCAGCCCTGTGCCAAGGCATTGTCCCTGCTCCTGGGATCACAGAATCTTGGAATGGTTTTGGTTGGAAAGGACCTTTAAGCTCATCTCATTCCCCCCCCCTGCCACGGGCAGGGACACCTTCCACTATCCCAGGTCGCTCTGAGCCCCGTCCAGCCTGGCCTTGGACACTTCCAGGGATGGAGCAGCCACAGCTTCTCTGGCAACCTGGGCCAGGCCCTTAGCACCCTCACAGGGAAGAATTTCTTCCTGATATCTGATCTAAACCTACTCTCTTTCAGTTTAAGCCATTCCTCCTTGTCCAGTCTCTCCAGGCCCTTTCAAAAAGTCCCTCCCCAGCTCTCCTGGAGCCTGTAAACTCCATCAGGCTCTGGAAACTGCTGTAGCAGGGCTGCTTCTGCCAGGGCTGTCCTGGGAGCAGAGGGGTCCCCCCAGCACAGACACATCCCTGTGGAGCCTGAGCTGCACCGAACGTCAGGATTCCACTGCAGAGCCACAAACAAGATAAAGTTAGGTGTGGCAGGGAGTGCCTCGCCTCCCGGCCAGGAACGCAGGCTGGGCAGCAAAAGGTGCGCTGGGAGAAGCGGTGTCTGGGAGGTGTCTGGGAGGACAGACTGCTGTCTCCCGTCTTTCTGCTCTCTGCCATCACCCGCAGCAGTAAATAAACCCAGGTGGCCAGAGAGAGAGGGCTGAAAGCGATGCTTCCCTGTGACACACTGGATTTTCTGTCACTTGGTACTAAATAAGCCATGGCAGATTTAAAAGCACCGCGATTGCTGAAAAAATAACCTTAATAAAGTGGGTATAAATAACTGTATAGCAGTATTTCTGCGTATTGGAATTGTTTATGCAGGTAAAATTTAATAGCAGAGGTGTGACCGCATTTATAACAGAGTAATCAGTGCGTAATTCCACAAACCCAGTGTGTTTGCTCACAGGAGACAACCCTAATGTCTTTTAAAAAGTCATTAGATTTAAGTAATAGCCAGCACCCAAGTACTCGATCAGGCAGATAGAGAACAAATCAACTTTTATTGCCAGACAAAAACTAGAAAACCTAATTCCTTGGAAGCTAATAAAAATTTTATAATTTTTTTTTTGGAGTCAAATAAGCGCAGGGTTTATTACTTCGTAGACGTCTTCATAAAACCTGGAGCAAACCTAATCTAGATGAAAACAACAGCTGTGAGGCACAATATATTTGACCAAGATGGATGCCTCAGAGGTATGATATTCATTAGCTCACTAATTCCAAATGGTAAACAAGGTTTAATTAATTTTGATTTCAAGCTACAATGGTCTGCTGGCCATGCAGATGTGTACAGAACGTACAGCTCCTGTAGGAGCAAGAGTCTGTTGGAGAAGCTTGCGTGTTCTCTTGACATTTCTGCTGGGAGAGGTTTTGGGAACAGAAGAGGGTGAGTGTTCATCTCCTAATTTTGATCTTTTGCAAGAGTGCCACGGGGGGTGCACGGTGAGGATGAGGAGTTCCCTGGATCAGTGACAAGGCTATGCTTGCATGTATGTAAGTAGAAACACGGTGCCTAATTCACTAATTGTATGTCTAATTTGTACATTCAGTGATGGGGGCAATGTTAGATCTCTTCCCTGTGAGGGTGGGCAGGCCCTGGCACAGGGTGCCCAGAGCAGCTGTGGCTGCCCCTGGATCCCTGGCAGTGTCCAAGGCCAGGCTGGATGGGGCTTGGAGCAGCCTGGGATAGTGGAAGGCATCCATGGGCTAGTGGAAGAAGTTTTGCCATGAGTTCCAGGGCCCTGCCAGGCTGCTGCACCCCAGCCAAGCACTGTTAATAATAAATCTTTCAGTGCTGGATTTGAGGGAGCCTCCTGACGGGAAGCATTTACTCAAGGAGTATCTAAACAAAGCGGAAAGCCTGAAAAATCAGATTTATGTTGCTGACTTTGGTGACTCGAGAGAACAAAACACTCCCACAGACAACAATCAGATGCAAAACGGAGATACCCAGAAGGAAGAGGTGAACAGGAGGCGCTGCCCTGGTACCGTGTGCCTGTGGCTTCCCAGGCGCCTCAGGGAGCGTCTCCCTCCCGGACCCATCCGTCATGTCCCTGCCCGCGCAAACAGCCCGGGATCAGCAGCGCGAACGCCCTTCAAGGACAAGTGCTTATGGGGAAACGCATCCCATAATTACCGTGATAAATGCCGTGCAGGATGAGTGAGGAGCAGAGCACGCACTGCGGTGCCAGGGGCTGCACTGAGCAGCACCTCCCCCGCCACCCTCTCACTGTGCCAGGCTGCTCCCAGCCTGACCGCATCCCCCACCTGCTGTTCCCAGTTTGGCAAGCCCCTGGGGAGCACCATTCCACCAGGAATTCCCCCTGCCCGGCTGGGCGCAGCTCGCTCCAGCCCCGCCATCCCACCCGCCCCACCCTGCATCCCATCGGGACAGCATCCCTGTGCCGTGCTGCTCCAGCTGCTCCTCCAGCTGCATCAGGTCCTAATCCTTCATTTCTGACCTTAGAAAGAAAAGGACTGTTGATCTCACGGAGGCACAAGGGACAGGGAGGAGCCCTGGAAGCTGGTGTTCATCAGGGTGCTGTGGGCTGCCTTTGAAATAACCAAACAAGCACCTTTCAAACCACCTTGCTGTGCTCGCAGAGGACCGACCACTGTTCCCCAATTCTGGCAAAAATCCCTTCAATGACAGTGCAAGAGACAGATTTTTGGGAAAACTTGACATCCTCATCCCTTCAGTGTCCTGACTGGGGTGTCTCACCTCCCTTGTTGTCTCTCCATGCCATTACCTGTGCTGTGCTTCCACGTGTGAAAGCTCCCCTTGCACCAACGCGACTCCAGGGAATGGGAAAGCCGAGAGCAGAGCTCTCCGGAGGGAAGTTACGGGGTGAGAGAGAATCCGTCACTGAGCCGTGGCAATGCCCAAGCCTCCGGCAGGAGGGGAGCAGGGCAGGTTTCTCTGAGCAGCATCTGGCCCAGCTGCAGCGGTGCCGAGGCTGCGGAGGGCGGCTCGGAGCGGGAGCACGGCCTCAAGGCACAGCTCAGCTCTCCCAGGGCTTTTCGCTCCCCAAGGACAATTCCTAGAAACGAGCTTACAACTCACATCTGACTCTGCAGTCTTTTTTCCAGCTGCATGAACTTCCCCGCTCTGCACATTCCTGAGCCGCGGTGCCTTCCCCCGGCACAGCTGAGCCCGTGGTACTCACCCCCTCCTGCAAAAAGCACCTGCCTTTGAGACGCAGAACTCCCCCAGGCTCCCCAAAATAGCCCTAAGCACAGCATGAGGGAGATTTAATTGTCACTCTGATGGGTGTGAGTGCCTCCTCTGCTTGGGTACCCTCGTGCTCATCAGCAGCTGTGCTCAGGAGAGGTTTGGACAAGCTTGGAAAGCCACCACGAGCCCGGACACTCAGAGACTTCCTTCCCTGTGCCACCTCTGGGCAAGGACATGCATTAATGGAGCTGCTTAGAAAAGAATCTGCTGTTCAGTCTGGAGAAGAGAAGGCTTCGGGGAGACCTTAGAGTCCCTTCCAGTGCCCAAAGGGGCTCCAAGTCCCACAGCCCAAGTCCACGTTAAACAGCCCCAGCTCTGCAGCACAGAGCTGCTCGAGTGAAAACAGAGCAGAGGAACCAAACTTTCATGGACAGGACGTTAAAAGTACCACAGACATAATTGGTGAAGTATTTCAGAGTTAATGACACGAGCACTGCCTTTATCTCCTCCTGGTGCCCGACAGCTCCCCTGTCCTGCGGGAGGATGGGACACGCCGCACCCATCACTCACGCTCCTGTGGAGGGGTCTTGCTCCAAGGGGCGGTGGAAGTGTTTACTGTCACCTCTGAGTGACACCAGGACATGCACTTGTCTTGTATTTGTGAACTAGAAATGTTGATTTAATTCAGGCTTGAGGCAAAGTCATGGCTCACAGCCCTTTAGTGCACTGCTGAATTTGAAACCAGCTTGCAAAACTGTTCCCAAAATAACCCCGTGAGCCTCCTTTATCCAGAGAAATGTACAAAATATTTTTGTTCAAAGACAGAGGTGCAAAGAAGCTAAATGTCAACACTCTCCCCGGAAGGAGAGGATGGGTTTGGGGGACTATTTCCAATATGAGTTGGTGCTGGATCCCCGGAGGGCAGAGGCTGCGGGGTGGCAAATCCTTGTCTTGGTGAGATGTGCCTGCCTCCACAGCAGAGTGATGGTACCACTGTGAGAAAAGCTTTCAGAATGTATAAAACCCCCACCCCAGCACCTTTTCCATGGGTTTCCTGGAGCCATCACTGCATAAATCCGCTTACCTGCCCCCAAAGGCTGCGGGAGGCTCATGTTCCCTGCTACAGGTACAGCAGCTCTCCCCGGATCCTGCCCAGGGCTGGGGACCTGCCAGTGCTGTCACATCCAGGGCTGGACTGATTCAGCTCTCACATGGATCACCAGGAACCTGCAGCATGGAGATACAGTAATTTATACACAGGGAAGCTTTGTTGATAAATAACCAGAGCTGGAAATATGCTTTCATGAAGCGCAACAACAATTAGCTTTATTCACATTTTCCCCCTCAAAACATAGACAAATATATGCACTTAAAGAATGATGATGTTTTGGGTAATCACAGCTAAATAAATAGAATGGAAACTTTGTATACTTCATGCAAAAGACTTTGCTGGCTGCAATATTTCAAGTTTCATTTAAAAATAATAAGTGGTTGGAATGAAGCCTATACCCCAAACCCATAACTTTGCATTTTCAAGGGCTGTGGCCATAACGTAACAATGAATATATGAAAATATCTGTCTTCTTTAGACCATCATCCTATAGTTGCTGTGTCTAACACAATCTGTCATAACACACCAACAGAAGAACTGAAAGGCACTGAAAAGCAAATAGATTCTCTTGCAAGCCCCTCTTTGTCTGGTTTCTTCATTTGCCCATTAATAGCCCACTGTGCAATTAATTACACACAATTCAGGTGCAACCCTCGTACCCCTGCAGAAGAGAGTTGATCAAGTCCTGCAGACATTTCCAGCCTGGAGGTAACATTTCTCCTCCTGCTCTGTGCTGTGGTTTCTGCAGGGACCTGGGTTGCACACGGCAGCTTTGGAGAACCCAACAGCACCAAAGAACACACAGGACAAAAACTGTTTGCTTAAAATATTCAGGTCAGTCTTGATGAATAATGAATGCATCCATAGAAATGGGGCTCAACCACACACAAAACAGTGGTTAAATTAATCAGGTAATTTAATGGCAAGGAGTAATTTGACATCTTGTGTCTCACGGGTGCTACTTCCACAGCTTTCCTCCAAGCAGCCCGGCTTGTTCTCATCGCTGCAGGCTGGACTTTCTTAATGCAAGGCTTTTAATTATGCAGGCTGGACTTCTTTAATGTGAGGCTTTTAATTATCCTTAGATCAATACTTCTCATCAGCTCTGAGGAAAACCTTCCCCTCCTGGTGTGAGCTGGGGAGTTACAGGAGCACACTCTGTGTTAAAATATCCCCCCTCACCTGGAGGAAAGGGACAGTCCCTGTCCTAAGCTTTGAGGCACCAGCGTGTCACCCTCCTGTTCTTTGAGGAATGGGGTGTCACACACCCTGTTTGGTGTCACTGTCCTGTGGTTTAGCAGAGCCACTGGCCCGGCTGGGGGACCACAGACCCCTCAGCACCACACTGCCCTTCCAAGACGGATCTGCAGGAGGTGGCTGCATCCTCCAGCCTGGATGAGATTTGAAAAAATCAGCCATAAAGAGCAGCTCCTGCTGTCGTCCTACTGAAACACAAGGAGAATTAACGGCGTTATTTTTCATGTTGAGAGCGACTTGAATTATTTACAAAACTCCCATCAAGACTCTCTGCTTGGCATGTGCTTTTTCTCCTTCTTGTTCTCCTTTCCATCTCTCACTTGGAAAACAGTTGCCCCTTCCCACATGGACTCTGCTGCACCATTTCCCCATGTCCAGGACACCCTGGGGCCAGAGCCCATGTGCCCAGCACTGGCCGGGCCTGTCCCCCTCCTCTCCCCTCCACAGCATCCCTGGCTCCGTGTCGGCATCCCCGGCCCCAGCAGAGGAGTGACTGGAGCTAATGAGTTTGGCCTTGGGCAACCACCTCCCTCGCTTGGTTATTTCTGGTTTTTTGGAGCCTTCCAGCCCAGGGTGCTTGTTGCTTCTCCAGCATCAACAACATTAACAAGCTCTGACATCTCATAAATTTCCCTTGGTAAAACAAAGAGAAACAAATAGAAAAATAAGTTTCAGCAGTACAGGGGGTTTGGTGCTTTGAAATTTTTCCTTCCTTTTCCATGCATTGGATTTTGTTGTGAGCAGCCCCTTTTATCCTGCTGGTGTCTCTCTGCTGCAGCCAAACTGTCTGGAACAACACCAGCTAGAACACACTCATTTTGGCTTTGGCTAGAAAATGCTGAGATAAAGTGAGATCTGATTAAGAAAAGTATAAATAGATCCAGTGCAAGCCCAACCATAAAAATGTAACAAGTTCAGAAATAAGAGATAGGAGATTAACCCGTTAATCTTTTCTTTCAGTTTAAAGCCATTCCTTGTCTCATCATAATGATCAAATGATTCATAGAACATTTTAGGTTGGAAAAGAACTTCAAGATCATTGAGTCCAACCATTAACCCCACACTTGCCAGTCCATCTTTAAGCTGTGTCCCCAAGTGGACTTTGCAGCTGAACAACTGCAGGGGTCACTCCCACCCAATGCCTCAGTTTCCCCCTTTAAAATCATGTATAGTAATAACTTGTAATTGTAATAAAAATCTTTGGTAACGCTTTATTTAGGAAGTGGGAAGTTAAAAATTGGGATTGATCATCACTGTCACAAGGAGCTTGTTCAAACAGTCTCTGCCATGGTGGCCCCAGGCCCTCTCCACACTTTCCTCCTTGCTCTCTGTAATTCTTTCCCAGTGCCCAAAATATAAATTATCTTTCTTAGGGAATGAGGAATGTCCTGCCTCGGAGCCAGTTTGTGCTCAGGGATGCCAAGACTGCAGACACTGCCTGCCCCTTCCATCACCGGGAAGCGCCGCTCCGCCGAGGTGCCACCAGCAGCTGCAGAGGGATGGAGCAGCCACGAGCCATTCTCTCTTTTCCTTGAAATTGATTTTCTTAACATGCAGATCCCAGAGCTTCCCAGAGACACTTGAGCTCTCCTGTAACTCACTTTGTTGCTGGGAGCTGGATGTGGCACTGCAGCAAGTCAAGCACAAGCTCTGTCCTCCCTGCTCTTGGATCAGAGATTCCAGGAACTCAGCCGAGGGCCTGGCTTTTCCAAGAACGTGTTTTTATCAACATCTACCCCTGTGCAAAGGGAGTCTCAGCTGGTGCTAAACCAGTAACACATGGCCTCCAGCAAGGGCACAAACCACAGCTTTAATGGCAGAGGCCAAAGCGGACTTTATCAAACCCTGTCACCCCCTAACACAGATCCCCAGGCTGGTGTTTTTCCCAGTTACTGCTCCATTGTTATAACGATGGATAAATTATCATTTAAATGATACTACTGGGAGGGAATGTGAGATGGAAGAGAAAAACTGATTTTCCACGGACAAAATTATTCAGCAACAACACCGGACATGTGAAATGGCATTTTGGACTCAACATCCACTGCTTTATAATGAGGAAAAGTATTTTCCTTATGGATCCAGCTCTTGAAGCCCTGGAGCTCCTGACTGTGTCCTCTACTTTACTGCCACAACATAAATATCAGGAGTTATGGTTGCAGCAAGCACTCTGCACACTGCTGAGCTGGTTTGAATTTAATATGAATTTGATATCAGCATCCCATAGTGCCACAGCAGCTGTCAGGAGGCAGCTGTGTTTATCCTGCTTTGCTTTCTGCATTCAGCCTTTGACCCCAGACACATCATCACTGTGCTCTGGGTGCAGGAGGGGAGCAAGAGGAGTTTCCAATTAAACCACTTCGCAATAGCAGACAGCAGTCAGAAGGACACCATGGGAAGGTGGACATTTTCACATTTTTGGAGAATATTTGGAAGCTGCTTTACTGTCGCTTTTTGGTATTTTTTAGTAGATTTTTTTGTATTTAAATACATTTTAATTATTTAATACTAGACACTTTAAATGTCACAGAATCAGAGAATAATAGAATGAAAGAAGGGTTTGGGTTGAAGCGACCTTAAAGCTCATCTAGTTCCAAGCCCTGCCCTGGTTTACTACAAATTAAGAAATATCAGTGGTTCTACATCACCCACCATCGTATATCACATTAACACAATAGCAGAGAGTGTCTGCAGATCTGCTGCGGGCATGAACTGCTTGTTATGAATCCTGTTCCCCCTGAGATGGGTGCATTCCTTCAAGTAATATGATTTAGGGAGAAAAGTTTATTTCTGACAGATCCAGAACAAATAAAATCTGTGTTCCATCTATGAAAACTTTTTGGTTATTCTTTTATATAACGCTACAAAGAAAGAAAGAAAGAAATAGATATCTAAGGAAGATCTCCCATTGCATAAAGATGAGAACAGAAACCCCCAGCCCTGCAAACTGTGATTTATCGATCAGCCAAATCCCAGGACAGCTCCACTTTGACCCACCCTGTGGTTTTATGAGCACAATAAAGCAAACATTTCACAGCACAATCGTGAGTTCTGATGTTTGGGAGACTGACAGGACATCTCTGTCAGTTATGTGGGCTCAGAAAATAAAACATCTGAAACAGCATATCTGATTAAAGAGAATAAACCCCCACGCACATCAAGAGACACTGGAGATGGAAAAAGCAGCGGACTGGCAGTGCTGGGCTGCTGAAGGGAGTGGAGAAGGGATGGATATTGCAGAAGAAGGAATGAAGAGTTCATCATTGTCCTGTGCCCAAGAAGATGAATATAATCACAGTTTTAATGTAAATGACAAACTCTGAACAAATCAGACCTCATATGCAGCCCCCCACCTCACCCCAGGCCTTCAGCCTGCCTGTTACTCAACCAGCAATATTCACATGGGAAGAAACTGGAAGAACAATTCCTGGGTGAACAGTAATTGGTTTGAACATGAGCTCTCTTCCCTCCAGGGAGACTGAAGTCACAACGAAGATAAGGCACATTTTAAGATTAATTCCCATGTAATTGTATAATGTGCAAAGGGAGCGTGAACACCAACAGATTGATTCCCCCACCTTTGCTCAGAAGGGTCCCAAAGCTGGAGAGATACAGGATGGGAATGCCTGGATAGCAAGATCAGGCCCAGATCAAGAGAAACTGCTTCTGGTGGGATACAGGATGGGAATGCCAGCCCGGATCGAGAGGAGGTGTTTAACCAAGGGCTCAGCCCCACTGAAGGGGAAATGGCTTCAAGTTACACCAGGGCAGGTTCAGGTCAGATATGAGGAAAAATTTCTTCACTGGAAGGGTGGTCAAGCATTGGAACAGGCTGCCCAGGGCAGCGGTAGAGTCACCATCCCTGGAAGTGTTCCAAAAATGAGTAATGCGGCACTTCGTTAAATGGTTTAATGGGCATGGTGGAATTCAGTCGAAGGTTGGGCTGGATGATCTTGGAGGTCTTTTCCAACCCTAACGATTCCAGAATGTGCCACGGAGGGTACAGACGTGCTGCTCGACATTTCTTTAAATCCTCCCCCCGGCACACCTCCCTCTCCACCAGCATCTCCTCCCAGCAGGATTCTCCCGGTCCTGTCCGGCTCCATCCATGCTCTGAGGGAGCTGCAGCCTTGTCCGTCTGCTCCGTTGGCCCTGTGCCCACCCAGCCCACCAGGCTGCTCTAGGAAGGGCAGTGCCAATCAAAATGGGATTAAATGGGCAGCTGGGGAGAGCGAGCAAAAGCTGCCTCTCCTGCCGGGTGTCCCCGCGTGCGGCTCCTGCCCGGCATTGCCGGCTGGCACGGAGCTCCTTGTCCTGCTGGGAGGGCAGGAATTCAGCCCACTGGGTCTGTCAGCACTGCCCCGACACGAGAACATCGGGTTTGGCTCCTCATCCAAACGCAAACGCCCCACAGAGGGGGATGGCACAGAGCTGCTGCCCTCTGGGGAGAGCTGGGCTGTGTGCCCGTGGCAGCGCCTTCGGAGTCACTCCGGGGGTTTGGCTCCTTTGGTAGCAACCCCAGCACCAGAGCAGGACAGCAGCAGGGCCTGGAGGGGATGAGGGACGAGCACACACGGGCCCAGCAGCGAGGTCCTGAGGGGACACAAGGAAGGATGGCAGTTTTTTCCCTGGCTCTCAGAACCACTGGCTGGCTTTGCCAAGAGGAGATAAATTGATACAAACCAAGAAGATTTGAGAATGAACTCTGTGTCAGGCAGCTCTGGCATTATTAAGCTTATCTTGGGAGCAGACAGAAAACTAAGAGACAGAATGTCAATTAATTTGAGTGCAAGAATTCCCCGGGCTGGCGGCTCGAGGAAGGCAGGAGAGCTGCCCAGATGGCAGTGTCAGAAGGAAATGGATTTCTCTGCACAGACCCAGAAACTTGAAACCTTCTCATTTCTATTTGTTTAAAGATCCTGCTCAGTGTAGAACAATTTGGGCTGGATGAATGCTGCCTTACAGCAGTAATTGATGCCCTAACAGAGAAGAAAACTCCGTATGAACAAAACCAGTATGGGGAGAGGAGTTCTGGGAAGTGAACAGTCTCATCCATCAGGGCTGGGGCCTGCTCCCAGCAAAACCCTCTCCTCCTATTCCTCTCCACATTGTCACTGCCATTGTTGTTGCAAGGAGGGGACACCTGGGGTTGGCACAGCCCTCACGCTGTGCTGTGAGGAAAGTGCTTGGCTTGACTTTGAATTTGATCTATAGCAGGATCTTGGGCTTGGGCCACGGAGGAGCTCACAAATAATGCACAACTCACTGCCTGGCCCTGCAGGTAATTGATCAGCTGGGAATCACACATACCGAGGATGAGCTCATTTAATGTACTCCCGACCTGTCTCCGTGTACCCACAGCAGGCCCAGAAATGCTGTTTGCATCTGGGAAGTCCATCACCAGTGACAGGAGCCAGCAAAGTCATTGTCATTATGTCCAGGAGAACGGAGAGGCTCCTCTGCTTTGATTTCTTTCCTGCTCAAACACTGAATTTGGTGCTTCCGACAATCCCCAGGTACTACAGGTTTGCTTTCCACCTGCAAGGCGGGTGCAGCCCGATGCCAGAGGATCCCTTCGCTGGTCCACCCTCCCGGGGGCAAAGGGCAGGGAAGAGGGATGAGGCTGGGACCTGGGTGTTCTTCTGCCTGGCATAGCTGCAGGCTGATCTAAAACCCGGGGTTCAGCAGCCAAACCCCTTGGAATTCTGTGCTTTTGTGTGCCCTGAGAGCGCAGCAGGAGCCCCCGAGTCGGACACTGCCCCAGGAACGCGGCTCCTGCCGTCTCGGCACATCAGCCCCGGCACGCTGCTCCCCAGGGAAGCTGGAATCCTGCATCCTCGTCCCCGAGGCGTTCCCGGAGCGTGGCACGGGGCAAGCCGGGCTCCCCAGCAGCCTCCCCGTGCGGCAGAGCGCAGCCTCGCCCCGGCCGGGACCGCCCTGGCCCTGCCGAGGCTCAGCTCCGCAGAGCCCGCACTTATTTCAAAGCCTCGGGTGCTGCTGTAATGCAGTGCTAACAATAAACTCTGCGGGAATACAGCTCCATGCAGGGCAGGGAGCAGCGTTTAACCCCGACACGGTCCCCCGGTCACACCCAGATCCCCCTCCTGCCCCAGCTCCTGCTGCCAGGGCGCTTTCGCCGGTCACAGTCCCGTGGTGCGCGGAGCAAAGTCCTCTCAGCTCTTCCGAGCCAGCTTGGAAGCCCTCAGGGCAACATTTAACACCTCCTTTATCATTCTCACATTCTGTACAATATGCATTTATGCAGGTTTTCTCCGGAGGATCATTCCGAGCAGCCACATTATATATTTACACCGAACATGCTCTTGAAGGAACTCGCTGTACTTGCAGCATGCCCCCGGAATAGTGGAGCTCCCAAAGGATGTTTTCCCCTAAACACTGCTCAGAATAAGCACAATCAGAAAGGGTCAGATTTGTGAGGGGCAAGAGTTTGGAAAAGGGGTCTGGTCCCATGTGCCTGCCCTGGCAAGGTCACAGCCAGGGAAAGCCTCCCCTGGGGCAGAGGGAAAGCAGCCCCATGGCAAAGCCAAGAGCAGGAGCAGAGCTCCACAAGCACTCAGACATTTGCCACACCGTGAGAGCTGTCCCAGCAGTCACTCCATATGGCAGCACTGCAGGATCCCCCCACAGCAATTATAGGATGCCTGGGATGCTCTGTGGGGCTCGGGAGCCCTGGCCCACCAATCACCTGGTGGTGGGATATTCCTTCCATCTCCTTCCCAGCTTCAGCCAAGCAGCTGTCACGGCACAAAACTGTTCAAAGGTCTCTTGTGGCCCGAGCCATCTCTTTTGGTATTTGCACTAATGTAGGGCAAATGAAAACTAAGTGAGAGTGGGGCTGGTCTGCCATCTCTTTCCTCATCCCTCCGTGATTCTGTGTGGAAGAAAATTTGTAGCTGATGGCCACAAGGCTCGGGGAAAGGTCCCTGCAGATGCGTCAGGAAAATCCTGATGAAAAGCCACACGGACCACGTGCCATCCCACACACTGCTCCCCAGGCACAGCCCGCTCTCCATCAGCATTTTCTGCTCTTCATTTCAAAGCTGCTTTTCTCTTGCTACTGAGAAGTGCTGAGAGTTTTCACTCCTGTAAAACACTCCTGTTCCTTGTTTAGGCCCTCCATGGCTGGTGGAAAAAATTTTAATTAAAAGCTGTTCTGCTTTTATGTCCAACATGCTTCAACTGGCAATACATCTTTTTGATGCTGGAATTGCCTGCTTGGTATTTCTTACACCCTCTAAGCAGCTGGTGCAAGGCAGCACTCGAATTAGAGTAGGGAGCTGGATGGAAGCCGCCTGGTGTGGCCACAAAATCCTCTGCATCTCTGGTAACGCTGCTAATTATAGCAGTGGCTGGATTCCAGCTGATGTCCTGGGAAAACAAGACTGTAGGCCTAGAGATTGGGGGGAAAGTGCTAAAACCTTCCCAGCCACCTCCTCACGGGTGGCTCGCTGTCTTCTGCCACCAGCAATTCACTTCATGACACTGGAAAATGTCTCAAAGGATTGCCAGAAGGAGAGGCTTCACGGATTAGGAGGAAATCTCCTCCCAAATTTACATCCCCTTTCCTCAGCCTTGAGATGCCCAGGAGGTGGTTCACCCACAGTGCCCTGTGGGTCAGCACGGAGTGACCCCACCGAGCTGATCTCAGCCTGTGGGTGACCCCCAGGAGCACGGGCTGGGTCACCCCTTTGCCTTTTGGGTTAAAAAAACCCCCTCGTCACCTCTGACTAACAGGGTTTATTGTGCTGCCTGGTTCATGGGGATAATTGCCACAGCACTGAGTGAGGCACACGGCTTGGCAGAAGAGAAAGTGCTGGGGAATGAAAGAGAATGGGAAATAAGAGGAAAAAGCAGCTGCTGGAGCTTCTGGGCTGCAGAACCACCTGTGGGGCAGCTTTTCCAGCTGCTTCACCCAGGCACCAAGTGCCCTTTAGCAGTGGCTCTATCCCCCATGCCCTTATGGAGAACCAGGAGAGGTTTTGGGGCTTCCTTTGGGATTTGCTTGTGGCTGCTTTAACGTCTGAGTCAGGGCTATCCTCTGAGTAGGCAAGACCCAGCAAATCCTGACCATGGCCAAAGAAATTGCATTTTTTCCTCTCTTTTACCAAGTGAAATGTTAACAGCAAGCTGCAAAATGGATTCTTTGTCCTTTTATCAAATCAGCCTGCACAGCCTCAAAGCTCCTTCCCTTTCCTGGATCTGTGGGATTTTCCAGGAACCCCAAAATCCACCCACCCATCAAATGCCATTACAGGTAGAAACATTGTCAGGCTGTGTACAGGAATATAGACATTTAAGATGAGAAACTACTTAATAAATTCAGAGCAACACTTTGTGACATTTCCCACAAGACTTCAGTGCTGTTTACAAATTCCGAAGAACACCCCGAGTCATTTCTGGCACGGACTTATGATTTATTTCAAAGCAAAATGGGTCAGAGTGTGTGGGTCTGTGTTTAATGCAGAGGGGGATTTGGAAATGAAAAGTCAACTGGCATGAAAGATTGCTGGGCAAATGTAAAAGCAGTAAAGCGTGTGGGTGGTCTCTGAGCATGTAATAGGATATTTGTACGGAAAAGAAACATGCAGGATTCTAAGCTTTAATAAAACAGTTCCTTTTCACCCAATCAATAACATAATTGTAATTTTCCAAGGCAAATTGCCTCTGAACTCCCTTTTCTCAAGGAAAGAGTGGCACAAATGGGACAAGGATGAGAAATTACTGAAAGAGCAACAGTGCACGCATATCGGGGTGACCCTTCCCTGCCTCCCAGGCTGGGGTCCTGCTCCCCAAGCAGGAGTGAGCAGGATCAGGCAGAGCAGGGTTTGGCTCATGCCAGGGATGGATAACACCCAGACCCAGGAGGGGTGGAGGATGTTCTGCTCCATCTCAGCTCCATCTTCCCACACGCCGCTTTAGTGCCTTTGCCAAAGGATGTTCTTGAGCAGCCCGGGTGCTCCGAGTGGCTGTGCTGGGAGAGGAGAGGGCTCGCCAGGGAAAGGCTTTGCAGGAGATAAAACCAGGACTGCAGTGGAATTTGGAATGCAGCAAGGTGGCGGAGGAGGTTACAGGGATTGAGGCGGAGCTGGCACAAGGTGCCAGAGCCCAGGGTGGGAAGAACCTCCCCCAGGGACAGAACAGGCAGCGGCAGGACAGGAAAATCACTGATTCAAAATGCAGGTAAGAGCAGGGAGTTATTTCTATCTGAGAAGGCTTCCCACTAATTGGGCTTCCTGAATCTGCCCAGTAACAGAATCATGGAGCGATCAAGGCTGAAAAGATCTCTGAGTCCAACCCTTACACCAGCAGTGCTGCATTCCCCATATCCCACGTCCCCAAGTGCCACATCCACACTCCTTTTGAACACTTCCAGGGATGGTGACCCCAGCCCTTCCCTGGGCAGCCTGTTCCAGTGCCTGACCACCCTTTCCAGGAAGAAATTTTTCTGAATATCCAATCTAAACCTGTTGGAAGCCCAAGTTACATTCTGACTCGCATCATCAGGAGTTCCAGGGCATCATACTGAAAACAAATTAATCATTATACTGCTACCTCACATGAAACTAAGCCCCACCTTCTGTTTCAATACTTAGAGAGCTTTAGCATAATTTATTTTTCAAAATTCAGAAGAAACACTTAAAGATGAAAGGCTCACATGAGTATCTGTGACTGCATCACCATTCCTCAGCAGCTCTCCCTGCTCAGTGCAGAGCAGACAATTTAATTGCTATAGATTAGCGCACAGCGTTGGCTCAGGCTCATTACTGGGCTCTGTCCCTCTTTTGCCTCACAAGGGTGATTTCCTCCACGTCTTTATTAAGATGCACATCAGCTCCCAGTGGAGAAGATTATACAGGCATGGGAGGGGGTCTGTTAACTTTTAACTTTTAGGAAATATAACAATTTCAATAGGAAGAAAATGTAACAGCTGTCAGATGTTCTGGACTTGAGTCAGGCAATAAAAACTGGCACGAAGATTGATGTTCCTGTTGGGATGGAATCATAGAATCATGGAATCATAGGCCAAACCTGTGTGATGGCTGGAAAACCTCCCCTGCATCCACTTCTCCGGCGGTGACTCCCCTGGGGGAGCGGCTGGACGTGCCCTGCGTGCCATGGAGCAAACTCTTCTGCACAGATTCAGCCTTCTGGACAGTTCAGAGCAGAAATTGGCTTCAGGTCTTCTCTTCTGTAAAGCAAAAAGGAAGACAGTTTGAAAGGCTCTGCCATTATCCTCCAGGACAATAACACAATAATTAAAATCACTCTACACAGTCCATTTTCCTTCCAGATTTGGAAGACTATAATAGAGAGAATAACAATTGCTAGGACCCTTTTCTTCTCCCCCCAGAAGAACCTCACAAGTGACAGAGACTTGAAAGCTCAGAGCTGGCTCTCGGGGAGAAGATAAAATGCTGCTCAGAATATAGATTTGGGTGCCAGCTGGGAATTACAGCCCTGATCCATCCTCCTCTGTCATTGGAGTCTGTGTTGCTCTGTGGGCTAAATGGAAGTGAATACAGTTACTTTCCCTGTCTTGGGGGAAAAAATGACATTCCATTTTGTCTCCAAAAAATACACATTATTTAACTTATAAAATATTTAATCTGTGTAATTAATCCTCTCATGACAGCGCTTTGCACATTTTTCTGGCAATCCATACTTTGAATGGCCTATAGTTATAGCTAACTTTGTTTCCTTTTTCTCATGAAATTAATCAAAGGCTTGTATTCTAAATTATTCAGGAACTGAATGAAGCTTGCTTTCTATGGCTTGCAGCAAGAAAACTCCTATTTCTTTCATGTGCCAGCAATACAGAAATTCCATCTCTCCAGGGGGAAAAGGACTGGAAAGCAGAGGCGATCCCAGGCTGTGGGGTGACACTGCTGTGCCCTGGTGACTGGGCAGGGCCCGAGCAGGGGCCGGGTCCTCTCACATCCTCCACCTGCCCGCGAGGAGCAGCAGCATCCAACAAGGGACGCCAGGCACCGAGGCTCAGATGAATCATCCCAGCAGCCGTGGCCCAGTTCCCAGAGAAGCTGGGAGCAGCTGTTGCTCAGCGCACTTTGTCATTCCAGCTGCAGTTCTGGGGCTGAACAGGGTGACTTTTCCCTTCAGGACACTCCAGGAGAGGTGAATTGGGGTCGTGGGGGCCACGAGCTCTGGGTATTTTGTGCTCGCACCCTCCTCCCTGGGGTGTCAGGGCCGGCAGCTCCGGCTGCTCCCCAATGTTCCCTTAACGTGCCCGGCACCACCCTGCCCGGGACACTCTGCTCTCCTCCCATCCTCCCCTTCCATGCACTTTGTTTGGGGGATTTCAGAGCGTTTTCATCAGCAGTTGGTCCCCACTGGTGCTCAGGGCTGGCCAGAGCCCGGCTCCTGCTGCGGGAGAAAGCTGATCACAGGCTTGGCAGGTTTTGAAGTGCTTTATCAACACTTGCTCCTCTCAGCTCCACGACGTGCATAAGGCTCTTGCTGGATTCAGGGTTCAGCCCCTTTGAAGTTTTCACCTTCAGGCTAATTTTTTTCAGCAGAAAATTTTCTCTATCACCACTTGTGGAGGAGTCATATGGAGAGTCTCACTGCAAGGGAGTCACACTTGCTGTGTCACTGAGCTGCATATGAATTTCCTGAGATCCTTTTATTTTTCTTAGCAAAAATATTTCCTTCTTTCTCTGAGCAGCCACCGCTTGCAGCCCCCCAGGAGTGTTCTTTCACCTCTGGCTCTTGCCCAGCATCACTCAGGTTTCAGTGACTCCACGGAGCACGAGCAGCGAGAGCTCTGGGTCAGATTTGGGGGCTCTGGAGGTGAGGTTTTGGTAACAGGCAGAACATCACCACGTTCTGTCACACAGGCTCTGGGAAACCTTCGGAGCTCACAGAGTCTGTCCCCTCCAGACTGACAAATCCTGTTCTCAAGAAAATAAATTACCAGCACTCAGCACCGAAAGAAGCCCCAGAGGGGGCCGACAGTTCATTAACTGTACCCAGGAAAATGTCCTAATCTGCCCTTTACTCTTCAGGCTTTACTTCAGAACTCTGTCTTTGCTACCAAATAATATGTGAAATTGATAGAAAACTCTATTTCCTGGCTGTCCCACTGCCCAGTGGGTTGTCAGCTGCTGGCACGTACAGAAATTCATCCCAGAGCACCCCAGCCTCGCGGCAGGGGAAGGGGTGATGTTTGCTGGAAACCATTCCAGTGGGATGGAACAGCCACAATTTCAGTGAGAAAACCTGAAGAGGAAACACAGAGCATCAGCCTTGCTTGGGGAGCCAGCAGCTGCTTTGGCAGAACACAGCAAAGTTTCTATCTCTTCTATTGTTAATCAGCTCTGAAATTCACAGAGAAAGAAATAGTAATAAAAATAATTAAAAACCCAAAAGCAAAGCCTTGGTTAAATCATACCCTGCTGCACCACAAATTTCAGTGTGCAGAGCTTTGCAGGGCTCTGTCCTAATGCATCAAAGCCTCCAGTGCAGCACCCTGGTCCAGATACAGGAAGTCTTCTAATGATCAACCCAGCAGTAGGAGCATCACTGTTAATCAGGTTTTATGGATTTATGAAACCAATATACACACTTATCTTGTTTAATATTATTTTCCACTCAGAAACTTCGTTTAATACAGATGCCCTGAAATTATACCATTCATAAATAATGCAAGTAATAAAACATTTCTCTTATTCCCTGGTGCACACAAATGCAAGATTAAATGTGGATTTAACAAAAAAAAAAAGGTAGAATTTTGTGTTTGAAAAACAAAAAGCAAGTGCTAAGTGCTAGCTACTCCGAGAGGAGGAAGTCAGTGCAGCTTCCAGACTCCAAGGCACAAATGAGAATTGATTTTTAAGGAGAGAATTCATGGCCTTGATTCCATGGTTAGATTTATATGACTGGGTTGATCTATTTGGCTGGTCTGGACACGGGGTGTGGACGTGGGATCCGAGCGGCAGTGGAAGCTCCCGTACCTGCCCCGGGAATCACCACCCTGGAGAGCCTCACGGGGCCACGGGAACGCGGGGCTTGTCATCCCCCTTGCCCACGGGGCTGTCAGAAAGCCCCCGCGTTCACACTCCTGGAGGGTGGTGGGATGAGAGGGAGCTGCTGCGGGAGCTGCTGCAGACAGGTGGAGCTGGACACCGGCTCGGGGAGCTGAGCTAAACCCGCCAGTGCTTCAGCTCATTTGCTATGCATCTTCTACATAATTCATAGCCCGGAGACTGCTGAAAATCAGGAACAATAAATAAATAAAGCAGCAAAACTAGTATTTTTGGGCTGGCTTTCACATGGCAAAACACATCTGAAAGAAAACCATGGTCTCCCTTTGCCGAATTTGGCCAAAATCTAACCATGGGCAGAACTGCATTCCCACTCAGTAGGAGAGAACAGCCTTTTTCCTTTCAAACTGGAAGAATCGATGTGTTTTTAGTGCTCAGAAGCCTGGCACTAACAGGGAGAAGGAATGAAAAGAATCTGTGACCTGTGGGGCATTTTGCCTGCTCTGAGCCCCACCTGTGCCTGCAGAGGCAGAAACGCCAGGGAGGTTCCCTGCAGCCTGATCTTCTGCCTCGGTACTTCCCTGCTGCACATTTCCCAGGATTTTCCAGTCATTTCTCCAGCCAATTCCCAGTTCCTCGGCCACGAGCCCTCCCCTTCCACCCTGGGCTCAGCACCACCGAGGGCTCAAGGCACAGAGCTCTGGTGACAGCGGCTCCTGCTGCTGTTCCTGGGGCTGTCACACTCTTCCCCCCTCACACGCTTTTATGGAATGCGCTGGGCCCTCTCTCCCCCAGCCTGCTGGACGGGAACCGGGCTCCATCGCCGTCCCGGGGAGCCGGGAACAGCGGGGACAGGAGCTGTGGCAGGTCCCGAGCTCCCGCTCTGCCAGGCTGGGCCGGGCGCTGCCCCCCAGGAGGGTCCCTATGGCACCCAGCAGGACCCAGTAAAACCCAGAAGGACCCAGAAGGACACCTGCCTGCCGACAGCCCCTCTGCGCTCGCCCTCTGCCCGCTGCACACGCGATTGCCCCTGTGAAATGAAATCCATCCCTCAACAGCAGCGAGTCCATCGTCCTCCCACCCCCGGCTCTGCATCCCCCAGCCCGCGCAGCCCCAGCCCTGCACACGCCCGGCCGGGTGGGAGGCAGGAGAACGGCGGAGGCTGCAGGGATCGCAGCTGACAAAGCGCACCGTCATCGCTCCGGAGCCGCCTGCCCAGCCAGCGAGCACGGGGAGGAAATAGGCTCGGTGGCTCGAATAAGCCCCAGAGCCCGCATTTGAATTTACAACGAGCTGCTCAGTGGAGCTCAATCTGTCAGGCACCATGTCCCATTAAGATGAAAATTTGAAGGTCTCAATAGAGCAGATAGAGAACCTCTTTTATTCTCTTTATTAGAGGATGCTTGTGAGGCTGGCACGTCGGGCTGGACACAGAGCCCAGTTTCAACGACCAGGTGCTCCTTTTCTTGCTTGTTTGTTTGTTTCTCGGGCTTTTCCTGATTCTCAGCTCCCCACATGTGCATGTGCTTATTCCAGTGCCTCCGTTCTGGGGCTCCCTTGCTCTGCGACGCTGCTCACAGCAGGATGTGCTGGCATAAAGCCTCACCTCACCTGGCACTGCCCAGACCCTGCCACAGTTTGGATAGCCCTGGGCAAAGCTGCCCCAGCAAAACAGGCGAGTCGTCGTGGGGCTTCTTTGAACAAGTCTGAAAGGAGAAAATGGGAATGCCTGGGTTCTATGTCACCTCCTGCCCAGGGTCTGCAGGAGCTGAGCACTCACACCCAGAGCAGTGCTTTTCATCTCCTCTCTCCCTTCTGACAGTAACCCCTGAAACTCCAGCCCTGACTGAATGCAACTCTCTTCCAAAAAGTGAGAAAAAACTCACTTTTCTGCAACAGTTTAAGAAACAAAATTCTTAATATTCCCCCTGCTCAGAAGTACATTGCACAGATGCAACTTTGAGAAGGAGCTGTCTTGTTCCCAGTTCAGAGGTGCCAGGGACGGCAGCTCCTGTGGAAAACCGTGTTCAGGTAAAGGCTGCTTTTCCCGGTGCCAAAGAAGCAGAAGATGTGTGCTGGAACTCGTTCCTGCTGCCCACCCCGGAGCTTCGGGCATCATTACTCCTCCCTTGCCATGTGTTTTGGCTCCTGCAAGCACGGAATATTTGCAAAGCATTCAGCGTTTGTTGAAATACTCTCTCTGGATCAAAGCTCAATATTTCTTGGCTTCTCCACACTTTCTGAGCCGCCTTCTGCTCACTGTTACATATTTGCCTTTCTCTCCTAGGTTGTTAATGGATCTGAACAGCTTTTGTTTATTGGTGGGGCTTCTCTTCCCAGAGAAGGGCAACAGAGTTGGGAAGGGGCTGGAGCCCCAGGAGCGGCTGAGGGAGCTGGGAAAGGGGCTCAGCCTGGAGAAAAGGAGGCTCAGGGGGGATCTCCTGGATCTGCACAACTCCCTGACAGGAGGGGGCAGCCGGGGGTGTCGGGCTCTGCTCCCGGGGAACAGGGACAGGAGGAGAGGGAACGGCAGGGGCGGGTTGAATATTAGGGAAATTTTTTTGAGGAAAAGTGATGTGATCTTGCCAGAAGCTGCCAGTTCTTCTTATTGAATTTAGAATCAATAGTGCATCAAGTGGCTGGGGAGGTTATTAATCAGAGAACTGGCATGAAGGACCAGGAGGTAATAACACCACAGCATGCCCACTCTTTTCTTGTGGAGCGGCTGTTCATGACTCCAGGTAGTGCTAATTACTCCTTGGGACCTGCTTTCCAGCTGCTTTCCAGACCAGACAAACTCCAGCTCACAGCGCTGCGAAGCTCAGCTGCTCCCGGTTATTTTCCTGTTGCTGTTGTAACCTGCGGCAAAATATTCCATTGCCTTCCCTCCAGCCCAGGAGGAAGGATGTGAAAGCTGGGGGGAAAGGCACAATTATTTTGGGTCAGAAGAGAGTAAAAAAAATGTGAGACATGCTGCCAGTGCTGGAAGGGATATACGGCAGCTTCTCCTGATGCTGTTGTCAGGGCTCCAGGGGCAGCCCTTGTCAGGGCTCCAGGGGCAGCCACGGCTTCTCTGGGCTCCCTGTGCCAGAGCCTCCCCACCCTCTGAGTAAAGGAATATATATAAAATATATGTATTTTCTCTCTCTCTAGGCTGTAGCCACCAACTGTCATTCATCTTTCAGATGTTCTCTGGGTCTCAGCTGCTTTTCAGGAAAATTAGTTACTCGTATTCAGAGCGTTTAAACCACCTTGTCTACCACCTCCCTGGCACCTCCACCCCAGCTCCCCAAAAAGCAGCAGTGTCTCACAGCAAGTTCCATGTCTGCAGCACTGTGGTTTATTAACAGGGAAGATGCTCAGCCCTTAGAAGCTTTTCCGTGATCTATTTTCAAAGATTTGAAACCTTTTCATTTCTTTTTTCACTTGCCTTTTATAAAAATCTCTCTGTTTGCAAGACCTGTTCAGGGTCAACAGATTTAGCAGTATCTCTATCAAAATAACAGGGAATTTCTGAGTCTCCGTATTCATGGCCTACACAGCCCACCAGGGAAAGGAAAATAACTTGAAAAGTATTAGAACATACTTTAATAAGCTCAGGTCTCCTGCCTGTGACCCTGAAAGTGTGTTTATCTTTGGGCTTGTCTTCAGCAGTCGTTACTCCACCACCACCTTAGGATAAGCACGAATGCATGAATTTACAGCTGCAAATCCCATTTGACTGCATGTAATCTAGCGGTTTTCCATGAAAAAAGGTTTGAAATGCTGCACCTGTCCTGCTTTTGCAGAGGGGATTATGTTCTTTTATAATTATTGTACAATTGTGTCTAATTGGATTTCCAATGCCATTTATTTCGTCATGAGGCTAACCTGGAAGTAACCTCCAACTGAATTCATTAACCCTAATGAGTTATTAAATTTGTGATTAATAAACACCAAAGGGAACAGAGGCAAACATAACTACTACCCCCACTGAAAGGAGTGCTAGGCACATAAATGAGGGATCTTCTCCCCAAATCATCCTTCCAGATCTCACATATCTCTCCATAACCACAAGGAGTTGGTCTGTCATCAAAGGACCTCTAATTTATCAAATTATTGCTTTCCTGCAGCCTTCCTGCAGTCTCCCGGGAGAGTCTGACAGTGGATTCTTGTCCCTGCTTCTGCTGCAGCTTCTGCCTCAGATTTTTAACCAACATCATCCAGATACCCTTGGGTTAACACAGACCATGGGGCTGTGAATGGAAACCTGCTGCTCCCACAGCGGGAGCTGGATGCACAATAGAGATGACAAAAGCAACCAGAGTAAGAGATGCAGGAGATGGGGGCACTGGGGGCTTCTCACAGCACCCAGAACTGCTGAGCTGTGGGGAGCTGGAAGGGCTCTGGGAAGGAGCAGCAGGGCTGCCTCAGCCAGCACTCCTGTAGGTCCCTTCCAGATGAAATATTCTCTTTTCTCTCTTCTCGTCTCTCTTCATTCCCAGTGCATGGACAGGAGGGAGACACGGAAAGCAGCGCACATCCTCAGCTCCAGAAGCCTGGGGGATGTTCTCCCTTTTTTACAAGAATCTGGTTGCTACTTTGGATTCTTACAGAAAGTACAGAAAAAAAAAATTTGAGAGAGACACTGTGGATCCAGGACCCAGCGCACCCAGCCGGGCACTGCAAACCCTGCTGGTTTACAGCAGCTCTTCTGTTCCAGCCGCCACTGCTCCTCACCCCGTATCGGATCACCACGAAGCAGTGAACTAGAGATGCAATTAGCATTTCCCAGATATGATCTGCAGCAATCCATAGCCATAAAAGCCAAGAAGTGACGAAGGCAGAGCCCAGCACAGCACCCACCTAGCTTTCCGCCCAGACAGCAGATTTGTTTTGTGTGCTGGGATTTCTGACAACCAGAAATAATTGGAGTTTCAGTTTAATTTAAAATGTAGCAATGGCTCCTAGCATCACACTGGGCTCTGGGTTGTTATCAGAGCACGCTGGTGGATAAACACCCCTTCTCATTGCTTTTCCCCTGCAGGTTCCCTGTGCAAACCCTGACCTGCTCAGGGCTGGTGAGGCGAGAACAGAGTCACGCTGTGGAGAGGTACAACTGCCTCTTACTGAGCTGCCTGGGAGGAGACCTGGACCCCAAGCTGTGTTTTCCTGGACAGCAGGAGCCCTCCAGCCCCGCAGCTGACAAGACAAGGGGCCCGGGAGCTGCTGCTCAAGAGCGTGGGCACATTTTCCACACAAGTTCCCATCCAAGCCTGTTGGGGGAAGATTAGTGCTGGCACCATGTCAGAGATGAGTTTAATCGCATTATGAATATTTACTTGTTCCATGACAGTTTTCCTTGGAGTCCCAGAGCGGCGGTGGCCGGAGCTGGGCTATTTCCCTGCAGCCCTTCTGGCTCCAACTGCATGGAAACAACTCGGGGAGAAACTCCAGCATTCAGCAAGTTTATGGGCAATGCAATTTATTTTATGATCAAATTACACCA
This sequence comes from Gymnorhina tibicen, assembly GCA_013399875.1. Taxonomy (NCBI): domain Eukaryota; kingdom Metazoa; phylum Chordata; class Aves; order Passeriformes; family Artamidae; genus Gymnorhina; species Gymnorhina tibicen. Next base: position 1,197,845 of record VXAZ01005871.1, on the reverse strand, counting down.
GGGTAATGCTGCCTTTTGCATCAGACAATTCAGTTCTAGTAATTGCTACCCTGGGGGTCTCTTCTCTTCTCTGTACACCCAGCCCATTTATAACACTGATGGTAGCAATGTGTGAGCAGAGGGAGGATAATAGACCTTAAATAGCAGCAACATCTTGCTGGAGGAAAGAGAGAGCTTTGTCTTTATATTTCCAAGACTTGTTGAGCCTTATGAGGTGTGTGCCTGTCCCAATGAGCTGTGACACATCCCCAAGAGCCGATGCCATGGGAATGATGGCATCAGGCTGCTCCCCCAGGGTGCCTCGAGGTGTGTTCTGTCTCATGCACATGCACTCATCCACTGGCCAAAGAGTCAAGTTTGACTGCAGATAAGTTGTAAAAAATAGAGGAAAACATGCAAAGAAATGGTGAAAACAACTCTGGGTACCAAGGGCTGGCCCTAAAATCCTTTTACCACCCTCAGGCTGCAGCCCTGGCAGCGGGGCAGCCCCGGGGCTGAGGTTTGGATTTGGGAGGTGTTGGTCCAAGTAGTACCTGCCTGAGGTGCCCATGGGCAGGAATTCCTGCTGCAGAGCAGCCTGTTCAGTCACAACTTAACCCTTCTGCTCTTCCCTTTCCTTTCTCTGAAAGGAAGGTCACAGAATCCAAACTGGTTTGGGTTGGGAGGCGTCTGAAAGCTCATCTCATTGTGGGCTTGGACACCTCCAGGCATGGGGCAGCCACAGCTTCTGTGGGCACCCTGCTCCATCCAGAGATGGCATTTGCCTTCCTCAGAGTGCCCGGGGCCCCTGCAGCTGATGCCCAGGGAGGAAGGCAGGTGAAGGTCAAAGCCATCGTGTTCAGCACGGATGGGTGGGAGGGAGCAGGAGGCTGATCTGTCTTGACTCACGCCTGTCAATGGGGAGGAACCGGGACAAATGACACCGGGTAATGCATGCTGAAAGAATGTCCTCTAGTTTGGGGAAAGTCACACCGCAAGCTGTGTTGGAAGCGAGTCTTGATCTATTTAAACTGTTTTGCTTTGGGTTTCAAAAGGACAAGAATTTCTTGGGGGTGAAAAAGCAACAGCAAACTTTCAACCAGCTGTATAATTTCCTATAAATATTCCCCAGCCCCTGGGATCCCAACGCCCTCGCTGAACACACGGCGTGGAGCACTGTGGATCATCTCCCCAGCATGATGAGGCCAGAAAGTGGCTAAAGAAGTCCTGGAGGATGCCTGGATGATTCCAAAGAGGAAAGGCAGCCCTTCCATGCTGGCACTGAGTGCCTGGCACTGCCGAGAGCTGGGCTAGAGCAGCCTTTTAACCCTGAGTTAGATGGACTCTGAGAAGAAATTATTGACTAATTTTTACCAAGTGCCTCTGTCCCCACCCTTGGAAAGTGGCAGGTGAATGGCAGCAGCAGGTACCCCACAGGCTCCTGGAGAAGGTGTTTCTCCCATCCTCATTTCTCATCTCTCATCCCATCCCATCCTCACATTTCCCTCGCCTCAGCTGACTCCTCACGCACTCCCCTGCACGCCACTGGGAGCTCCCTGCCTGCCCCTGTGCCCATCCCTGACTGCCACGATTTCCCTCTACCTTTTACCCATTCCTCCACGTGGGCTGCTTTCCAGCCCTCCTTGCTTTGACGTGGCCCATTGATGTCAATAATGTCAGTTTTTGGAAGCCCCGTTCCAGACGCCTCCGGGTCCCGCCGCCGTGGCCAGAGGGGTTTGGATGGAGGGAGCAGGGAGTGTCCCACAGCCCCTGGCTCGGGGGATCGGGCCAGGGCTTTGCAGGAACCCGGGTTAACGCGAGGCTGCCACGTGCCCTGACACTGCAAGTGACAAAAATCCACTGCCAGCCACAGCAGCCTCGCCACAAGGTATTGATTTACTCTTAACACTTCGTTTCTCAGCAATAACATAAATCAGCAAGACAAAAAGAGGAATAGGAAATAGCTTCCAGCAATGCTGAATGGACTCTCAGCGCTTACATGCTGCAACCTTGGATTTACCCAGCAAGGTTACAGCTCGGAGAGGCTGCACCGGGAGCTCAGGGCTTGTGGTTTCCCCCCATATCCTTAAAATAACTTAAAGTGGTTAAGATATTTCCATAAAATCCCTGAGTGAAGAGCAGCTGTTGTTCCAGCAGCCAGCTGAAGGGACTGGGAGGACCGGGAGCCATCCTGGAGCCATCGGAGGGGCTGGGGACACGCTGGGGCAGGCTGTGGCTGTGGGGTCCCCTCCTGCCACGGTGTCCTGCCCCAGCCAGCAGAGCACAGCCCTGGGCTGTCCGTGGGCACCCTGCCCCTCTGAGCTGCCCCTGCCTCAGCTCGCAGCAGAGGGGAGCAGGGAGGGGTGGGCATTAGCATTAGCAAAGAGCTACAAGGGCTATTTTAAGAATTACACAGTTCCTGTTAGGAAAAGTGAAAAGACTTCACTGGTTGTCTCTCAGGTGTGGAGACCTGAAATCGCGTAAGGTGACATAAGGGGCAGGAAATGGGGACCTGCTGAAACAAAAAATAGACTTTTTCAGCTGAAAATTTCCATTTCTTGTCACGTACATAGACCCATACACTTTTTCTATGGAATTATTGATCCGCATCCACTCTTAAACGTATTTCTCGTTTCTTTTCTCCTCTCTGCTAACCAGCCGTTCTTGATAAATCTCTGTTCTGTGCGCGTAGGCACCTGCACCTGGCTGTTCACAGTGCGTGCACACAGACATCACAGAACCACAGAATATTCTGAGCTTAAAGGAACCCACAAGAATCACCAAGTCCAGCTCCTGGCCCCACACAGAACAATCCTGAAATCACACCCTGTGCCTGAGATCCTCGTGTGCCTTTAAACACAACTGCTTTGGTGCTTCCATGTTGTGCTCACATCCCTGTATTTGGTCTCATCCACTCAATCCCACAGAGATTTCCTGAATAAAATGTCAGTCTGCTTATGGAAATGAGGCTAAATATAAATCTAATACCTGCCTGAGCTCCTGAGCACTTGGAAATGTGGGGTGTTGGTGCCCAGCCCTCTCTAAACCCAGGGAAAGCACAGCCCTGCTGCTCCATCTCTTGCTGTACCCTGGCAGGCTCCCTGCCTTTGGACACAGAACAGGGTACCTTCTGCAGACAAGCAAAAATAATCCTAATTTGCCAAGAATTTTTGGAGTCTGCACCTCCCATGTACCTGTAAGGGTGGATGGGAGAAGTGGGACATTAATCTCAGCCTTTTGTACCTTTTATCAAGCGGAGCGAACGTGGAACAACATTTTCATTGGCGTTTGCTTGTCCTTAGAGCCTGAGCGTCTCGGCTGAGGGGGGCTCTGATTTCAGGAGCTCAAGCAGCCTGAAACCTGCCAGTTTTTAAATTTATTATTGATTCCTTTTCTGTCTCCAGGGATTGCTGCAAAAGAGCCAGGCTAAAGCCCTTCTTTATGATGCATGGCATTTCCAGCACAGGATGCTGATGGGGGAGGATTTTGGGTATGGCAATTATTCAGCCACAAGCACAGCACTGTTTAACTAATCATCAGTTTTAACGTAAAGTCCTCTAATCCCTGAGGATTGGGACATGCCATACATCATCTCACAGTGCTGGGGCTTTTGGCCTCATTACTAAATAAACAGAATGGAGTCAAAGAAGAGCTGGGTGGGAAATGCACTCCCTGGAGTGTCCTGGGCAGGCCCTGAGCAGGACAGGGACACGGGGAGAGGATCCGGGCACCCCATGGGGACAGGACAGGCCACTCGGCCAGATCCTGACCCTGCTCCATGGACCTGCTGGAATGAGTGGGTATGCAGAGAGATATAAAGACTGGGGAAAATATTAAAGGACTAAACCCAACGAAAGTCCTGTTCCATTTTTTGGCAGATTCCTTTGGGAGAATGTTCTTAATCAACATCTGCTCTCGAGGGTTACAGCACTGGGGGAAAATGTCCTGGGAGGTCTCGCTGGGGGAGGAGAGTGAGAAGCCAAAATAGAACCATCTCCAGCCTCGACCCTGGAGGAGCCAGAGCAAGCAGCACCATCCCATGCGTGCTTGCAGATTGCTAACACCCTTCAGTATTTTAATGAGCTTTTGGATTTTGCAGTGAGTGTTTTCTATTGTGCCACAAGGCCTTTCAAGAACAGGACCTCAGATGAGCAGCTCCTACTCGCAAGAAATGAATCTGATCACAGAACTGTTCCTCCCCTTTCATGCTGGGAGGAGAAGGATGGGGAAGGATTAAGATGGAAAGCGGGCACGGTGCTAGTGAGGTGCAGCAATCCTTTCAACCCCAAACCATGCTGTGAGGGAGAGAGAGAATCTGCACATCATTGTCTTTTTAACTTTTTTCCTGCCCTAGAATTGTTGTTCTTCATCCCAATATGGAAACATGTGATCTGAAATATAGTAATGTTTTTTCTTTCTATACCTGGAGTACACCTGAAGTCAAATAGAGATAAAAAATTCATTTTGCTGCTGCCACCACAGATCTTTTTACGGTAAATTATTCAGCTTTATTAAGTACATAAAGACCTACAAAGTTGGTCTTTTAATGTACTTCTATAGCCATAAACTAATATCACTGCTATGATTGCATTTTAATATTTTTTTAAATCTTTGCCTAATTTGTATACTTAACAATCACACCAACAGAAGCAGAAGTGCTCACTGTGGAAGCTTTCTGCTCAGAGATTAGGTGCACGTTTACTCCTCATCCCCAAAGCTGATCAAAGCTTCCTAATTCCTGTTCCCTGCTCTTAATGGCTCCTGTGGAGATAACCCAGCCGCTGTGGTGCCCTGCCTGGTCTGCTCAGCGCCTCGGTGCCCTGCACAGCGGGTTTGAAAGGCTCAGGCTGCTCTGGAAATGCAGCTTCAATCCCATCAGGGCAGATTTGCTCTTCCCTCAAGCCCTGGCTGAGGATTCTGCTGGGACGCAAGGAGCACGCCTGCCCAGACCCAACTTTTATGTGGAAAAAGAAAGAATTGTGCCCTAATTTCTTCAGAAAGCACACAGAGATCCAAAACTGGTTTGGATGGTGCCACTTGCACCTCACGCTGCTTCTGGTGGACTTTTGGGTGATGGCTGGGAGCATCCCACGGGCAGGAATCGCACTGAAGCTTTGCTGTCTCCCACGGACACCCAGGTCCTGTAGGACTGGAGCTTCTCCAGGCACAGCCCTGGGGACCGCCCTGTTACATTTGCCTAATGGGTTGTGATAGAAGTTTCCCCATCCCTGGAAGCGCTGGGCGGGGCTTGGAGCAACCTGGGATAGTGGAAGGTGTCCCTGCCCATGGCAGGGGATGGGAATGGGATGAGTTTGAGGTCTCGTCCCACCCAAACCAGTCTGTGATCCTATGAAACACACAGCAGTACTTTAAACTGTGTAATTAAACCTTGGATTAGAATCAGTAACAGTTTAGTAACATTTATATCTGCAGGTAGCTACGAGCGAGCAAAGCAATGGGATGAGTTTGAGGTCTCGTGGATCCTGTCAGCTGCCACGTGTTCCCAAACAAGATCTATGCACCAATGGTTAATTGAGTTCTCAGCTCAGCATTCCTTGTAATAATTTCTGGTTATTTAGTGAGATCAGAATTACAAATTATTAAACCCTGCTAATAATTACTCCAAGTGGACATTAATTAGCATTGACTAATCATGAGATTCTCCCTACACCCACTTGCTTATCCAGAGAACTTCTGCTGTTGATTGATACAGAAATGAAAGCCAGACGAATCAGTAATATTTAGAGCTTATGGAAAAGGATTGCCCGAGTCAGAAGGAATAAATTACCCGGTAATTCCAGAAGAGTCAAATGTATAATTACGCTGCCATGAGGTGCCTTGTCCCGTGTCAGGCTCCTGCTGCCGTGGGCAGAGCAGGAGAGCCCCGGTGCTGCACGCCCCGTGCCAGAGGGAGATCAGCCCTTGTGGGGGCTCTGAGGGGTCCCTCGGCAGCACTGGGGTCTCTTCTCCAGCTGGAGGATGAGCTTAGAAAAAGCCACGCAAGCACCGTGAAGGGCAAAGGAGCTGGGAGAGCATCTTCGAGTTCCACTGAGTTTTTTTCTTTAAGTAATGATGTCGAGAGGACTCGAGGCTCCCCTGAGCATGTGCTCAAGTGCAGATAGGAACTGAGCCTCGGGCTGTCGGGAGGAGTCCTGCTTTTCCCGGAGCAGAGCTCTGTGCCGCGGAAGGCTCTCCATGCGGCACTGCCGTCCTCAGAGCGGCTGTGCCCCGCTCCTCCCAGCAGCCGTAAATAATCCCCTTGTACTTAAACTGCAGCAAATGAAACAGTTAAACACCTTACACTGTGAGCTGCAAAACCTGAATTCCAAATCTATCCTTTCCATCTTTGTCATGATTTCAAAGTCTTCACATGATGGAATTTGGGGTGGGGTTCTTTTCCTCTCTCTTTAGCAAGCTGCAAAATGTTTCAGTACACTCCGAGCATATCCTCCTGTTAACTTCTTATGCACATGTTTAATTTTTGTGGGGTTTTTCATTCAGTCTCCGAGACTGATGCCCAGGTCTCTGCAATCCTTTTCATCTTGGCTCATTGCACACGCGGAAATGGGGCTGCAACACAACATGTTATGGCAAAGTTCCCCTTTCTGCTTCAGGAATGAATTACATTGCAGGGATCTATATTTGGAGCTCTCGGCACTGCTCTCTTTTGATGTTTTATACATTTGTCTGAGCCGCCTGTCTGCCGGTTGAGCTGGCTTGAAGTTATCAAAATTTTATCATTTTTCAAGTAGAAAAACACTTTCTCCAGCTCCCCTCTCCCTCCCCACTTTCAGCATTTTTCTCCCAGCCTGCAGAGCCCCGGCTCCCGCCCGTGCTGGGCGCTGCTTCCTCGGGATCAGCTCTTGCCTCTGTCACAGCTCGGGAGGGCAGATGAAGGAGCAGCTGTGGCAGGGTTTAGGTGTGGGAGGGGTGGCAGTGATGACGCTTTGAGCTCCTAACACAGCCCTCATCCAGAGAGCTCCATCTCTTCCCACCACCCCGCCAGCCCTGCACCCCTCGGGAGCCAGGGTGTGCTGCAGGTGTTGGGTGAATGGGGAGGATGCTGAAAATTGCTGAATTCCTTGTGTTCTCCTCCTCCTCCACTCGTGTATTTGTTGCTTGCTAGATCCAAATAACTTGAAGCTGCTTGGAGCAGTTTAGCCATGGGGAGTTCAATGGAAGGGCTCACCCAGACGGACACGGGACACCTGAGGCTGTGGCTTTGTGCAGCCATGCTGAGCTGGGGTACAACAGCTAATCCCAAACATTTATCCCTCCATAGTAAGCCTTGCAGTTATTTCCAGTTTTTCTGGTGTCTTGAGATGGAGCCCACACGACCTGCTTTTCTTGGTCTTCTTCTTCGGAATTGGCAACCCTCTCCTGGAGCCTGCAGCTGCCTGGTGTTCCTGCCAGCCTTTGGCTCAGAGCTGGGGAGAAGGTGGGAAAATGTCTTCTGCTGTAAGTAAGGTCTAGCAAACTGCAGGCAAAAATGAATTTTCATTGCTTCTTAATGATGATTAGTGATTTTGATACCACTGATCACATGCATTCCCAGAACATTTGATTAATGAGACCATTTCTAAGGAGAAACAAAGAGCCTGTGGCAAAAATGTGACAGGAACAGTGAGATCTGTCTGTACATCTCCCTCATAAAAGGCCTTAACTGTAAAGAAATTCCTAAAGATTGTAAACAAAATGGTTTTCTTCCTCCCATTTCTCTTTCCCTCTTCCTCAAGCCACTTCCATCATTAGGAATAAATGCTTTAACTGGAGATCTCTTGCTTTGGGGTTGCAGGCAGAGAATGCCAAAGTCTTTCTACTCATGACAAATGTGAATTTCAGAAGTAAAGGGGAGTCAGAGAGCAACTCCTGCAGAGCAGCGGGAGCATCTTCTACCACTGGGAAATCAACACACCAGGTGTCTGTGGGATGGAGCCAAGGGCTGGTGACTGCAGGGTTAGATGGGATTTTGGGAAGGAATTCTTCCCTGAGAGGGTGGGGAGGCCCTGGCACAGGGTGCTCAGAGCAGCTGTGGCTGCCCCTGGATCCCTGGAAGTGCCCAAGGCCAGGCTGGATGGGGCTTGGAGCACCCTGGGATGGTGGGAGGTGTCCCTGCCCGTGGCAGGGGGGGCACTGGATGGGCTTTGAGGTCCCTTCCGAGCCAAACTGCTCTGGGATTCTGTGATTCCATGAAAATGTCTGGCAGACGATGATTCCAGACCTGGCTACGGGAGGTTTCCACAACATCCCCTGGATCCAGGGACACTGGAGCTCTCGGCCACCGGCACCGCCTGAGCTGGGCACTTGCTCTGCCCCAGCCCTTCAGCTCGTGGTTCTGGGAGTGAGAGTGGGCAATAAAGGTGCAATTAAGTTGAGACACAAGAAGAAAGAAGATAAATTATGGCTTTGCATTTATATAGCACATTTCATCCCAAACCATCGAGTTAAGTGATTGATACACAAATTACATTTTGAGAGATCACTCTACTCTCTCCATGCCTGACATGCAGATATATATAATGTAATCATTATTTTTTAAAGCAAACTTACTTATTAATGCAAACCCTACAATTGGGGTGAGCTCTTCTGGGCAAAGATGAATCAGAAGTGACAAAACTCCACCATCTCATGATGAGCATGCTTAAGAATGAATGGAATAATTTAGATACTTGGATCCCTCCAACACAGCAAGTTCAAAGCCAAACAGAAAACGTCTCTCTTCTCTAAGGATTCAAAACAGAGTTTGCTAAAATGTAATTAAGCACAAAGTCCCTTGAAATCAATCACTTCCAGAAACTAATACCCACCTTGCTGATTAGACAGTGGGTAAGCCAGGGGCAATTAATGCATTAGTATGAAAATTGTTAACTGTGAGAGCAACCAGTTTTGATGGGATAATTGCTCTGAGAAAGACTGCTTGATGGTTAATATCAGAAAAAATGATGTTTTTGGGAAAGGGGAAGCTACTATGTTAACAGCAGCTAATTAAAAGTGACCTAATTCTCATTAATAATCTTTTTGATTGGATATGAACTTGAATCTGGGAGGCTAATTGGGACTATCAGCACATGTCGCCCCAGCTGATGGCAGCTGGGAAGCTTCCTGCTTTGTCTCAGGGAACAGAGGTGCTCTTTTTCCAGTCTCGTGGCAGTGGGAAGGTGTTTTGGATCAGAAAGGTGAAGCTCTGGCTCCTCATAAAGTCATTTTTCAGCCTATGCCGGGGCACAGGTCCATCCCTGCCCACCAGCTCTGGCAGCTCCCTGCCTTGTTCTGTGGAAGAATGCTTGTAACTGTGGTGTAACCTTGCAAGTGTGGCAGCCAAACTCCGTTCAGTAACCGGAAACCAGCCCAGGGAAATTCAATCCATCCATTTAGCCACTTTGAGTAACACATGATGTTTCTAAATTTTCAAGCATGTGTTTGCTCAGTGTGGCTGAGTGGAAGTGTCAGGGAAAAATGTTTGATTTTCATACTCCTGCAGTTAATGACCAATTTTCCACAAATGGTAATAGTTTTACACCATTACCTTTATAATTAAGTCTTTATTACGTGATCCTGTTTGCTCAGCACACGCTGCAGTTTGACAGCCGCCCCGTGGCCGTCAGGCCAGAAGTGATTTGTGTCGCAGAGCAACTTCCCAAATGACGGCTGAGCTCCTCCGACAGCACCAGGGATCACTCTCCAGGCAAGGAGGAGGCAATCTCGGCAGGAAACACAAAACAACCCTGACACGGACCCGATGCTGGAGCCTCTGTGTGGAGCGCAGCGCTGTCCACCCCATCCGCTGGGAAACTCCACGCTGGAGCAGCACCTCTGCCAGCTTCCAGGGGGATTCCCTTTGCTCCAGAGGAAGAATCGGCTCTGATGCTATCAGAGACAACTGCCCAGGGGTGGGGAGGACACCCCACACCTGTCAGCATCCCCAGCAGGCAGCGGTTGCGTGGCTTGGCCTGCTTTGATCACAGACTCCCAGAATGGTTTGGGTTGGAAGGGACCTCAAAGCCCACCCAGCTCCACCGCTGCCATCAATATTCATTCCAGAAGGGAGCAAGGGCTGCAGTCGCTTACGTCCCACAGAGGGTGGAAGGTGGCAATCAGTGAATTAATCACTAATTGAGCACTATACCAGCGCCTTCATGGCTGAACAATTAATGACAGAAAAACAACCACAAATAATGTATTGACCAAAAATATCTAAATTATTTGTGTAAATTATTGGCAGTAAATAATCTGACCAACCACTATGAACTCCTTTGCTCATTTCATAGAATCACAGAATATCCTGAGCTGGAAGGGACCCACAAGGATCATTCAAATCCAGCTCCTGGCCCTGTGCAGAACACCCCAAAATCCCACCCTGTGCCTGAGAGCGTTGTCCAAATGGTCAGTGCCCCCCAGCCAGGGTCAACCTCCAACAAAATACCCCAAAAGGCACTGAACTGAGGGGCAGGGTTTGGTGTTCCTGCCCCCTGCTCCATCCCTGCAGGATCTGCTCTTCCTCATTCCCTGCCCCACTGACCCCATCCTCTGCTGCGACTCATCTCACGCTGTTCCAAAACTGCCTCCAGTCACCTCTGAGAATATTCACCAGAGCTAAAGAGGAACCAAGATCTGCTGGACCTGCCTCATATGCTTCAGCATAAAGTTGTTGTGGCAGTGCAGGAGCTGAACGGGTCTTTGTGTTTACATTCCGTTTTTCTGCTCAAGATAAAGCCCAACTTAAAATCCCTTAACTCTTTTTGACAACAAATTAGTTTCAGATCAAGGGCTCTTGCTCTGTCTCAAAATATGACTTTCACTTCCAAATTATTCATCTTGCCAGAAGCTGTTGCTAACCAAAAAAAAAAAAAAAAAGGCAATTTTTAAATGGTTTGTATAATGTCTTGTTCACTTTCAGTTTTCTTCATAGAAAATTCTCTTTGTCACTTCATGCCAGAGAGTAAACTCTTCTATCACATTAATTTAGCAAGGCAGCCCAAGCTTTTGGGTAGAAACCTCTCTGTGGGCGTTTTGTGTGACCTCAAAACGCAGCATCCCTTCCACCTGAGCTGCAGGCTGGGCAGAGTGATCCACGGCAATCCACAGCCTCAGTGGCAAAATTTAGGACAAAAGCGTCCAAAATCAGAGATATCCCAGTATCCCAGGATGCTGGGGCTGGTTTGGCAAGGAGTGTGTTCAGTTGTTTTAATTGGCTGGAGAGACAAAAGCAACTGCAAACCCCCGGGAGTTCCTTGTGTCCTGCGGCCCAGCGTGGGCAGGATGCTCCATGGGGATGGAACCCTGCCCTCCTCCTCCTCCTCCCCATGCCCTGGAGCCTTTTGCCTGGGAGCAGCACATTCCGAGAGGCTGAAGAAGGAATAAATACTACACGGTTCAGGGAGAATAAGGATATTTTCCCCCTTTTAATTGCTTGCTGCTTGGCTAGTTATTGATTAGCTTTTTTGCAGAGTTGCTATTTGTTTTTCTTTGCAATATATTGGCTTCTTGAGGCTTTTAATCAACTGTAATTGATTGTGATTACCACTTGCTGCTCTCCAGCCTGCCTGGCTTATTCCATGTGCTCAAAGCAGGGGTTGCCTTGCTCCATGTGTGTGGAGACTCCTGCATCCCCTGCCTGCCTCCTTCCCCCAGCCGAGCCTGAATTTTGGGACAAATGACATCAGCCAAACACATCAGCAGAAATGAAGGCGTTTCTTCTAAAAATTCCCAGTTGTCCTCCACTCCTTGCAGAGCTCAAGTTGTCATCCCAGCGTCCCTCTCCACTTTTTCAGGGAACCCTGGAATATGGGATTAAACTTTAGGATGGAGCCTGAGTTTCTAAATGGAAGTTCCTGCTTGCTGAACTCAGAGATTTCAGCAGGTGTTCTGGTTGCAGCTGGAGCAACGCTGGGACAAGTCTTCTATTGGCTTAATGATTAATTGTATCCAGTGGAAAATTATTCCACAGGCACAACAATCAGCACTCGGTGTTTCCAAATGTTAGTTTCTTCTATAAATGGGTGTTAGCAAAAAGCAGATGGCAAAGATAATTCACTGTCTGCTGCACTACCCTCACCCATTGTCTTTGCCTGTTGCTGCTGTCTCCAGTCAGGCTCTATTTACAGTTCTGCCCTCAGCTGCCGGGCCCACGCCGTGACAGGCTGAGATTTATGGGGATTTTGTCTGCTGGTTTATTTACAAACCTCTTGTTCTGTGATTTGGCTTGAGATCGGAAAGGTCCCTGGGAGGCTGAGAGAAAGGGGTTAATTCTGATGTTCTCCTCAGAGCACCAGGTTCACCTCTTTCTACCCCAACAGATGCTGGAAAGGAGCAAACACTGGAGGAGGATGCTGACTTCCCCCAGGGCTGGTAATATTTGGGCTTTATGGCTTCTTAACCACTTTCTTTGGCCACCTGAGCGAAGAAAGGCTCAACCACCTGTGAACAGGGAGCACCTGAGTCACAGAAATCACCTGTGGTTCCCTGAGGTTTCCCCTGGTTTCTCCTCCCTGTGCCTTGCAATGCCCCAGAGGAAGACTGGAATGACAACAGTCCTTTTACGGCATCAAAGGGTCCTGCTTGATTTTTTTAACTGCTTTTGAGTGAAGAGACTTCCCCTTTGGTATTTGACTGCCCAGATACCCTGGAGTAAACACCAACCTCCTACCACTGTCTGTAAGGGCTTTCCCACGTGGATCTCAGCATCCCACCTCCGACTGCAGCTGCTGCCTTTTCTCCCTGGTGTCCCTTGAGCCCGGTGTTCTCTTTGTTTACTGTTCTACTTAGGGTTCCTTGATTAAATTGCTGCTGGTTTATTTTCCTGCTTGTCCTCCCCTGCAGACTTTTCTCCACCAGAGCATCTCCCACACAAATGTTTCTGTAATCTGAAGACAAAGTGGTCCCTGCGAGTTGTTCCTTGGCCCCTTTGAGACACCGATCATTGGAAAAGCCCAAGAACCTTAACACTCCCAGCTGTCAAAAGGTCACGGAGATTTTGAAACATGTCAACTCCTTATCAGCTGGTGAGGCAAGAAATCAGCTAGCTGGAAGCTTCTAGAGAAGCAGAAGAAATCATTCTCCAAACTCAACAATGCCAGTTTTCCTCCCTGCACAGCACCGGGAGAAGGTTCTGCTTTCAGCCGCTCCGGTGCAGCTGCTCCATCGCTGTGATTGCGGTGCCAGCCCATTAGAGATCATCACTGCCATCTGTTCCCTGGGCCACGGGAACGGCTCGTTTTCCCGGAGCAAGGACTCTGCCCATGCAGCCCCAAGGAACCTCGGGCACGGCACCATCAGCCCGTGGTGGGAGCTGCTGCCCCTGTGGGAGCCCAGCTGGGGTCAGGCAGAGGGATAACCCCTCCAGGACTGCAGAACCACGCACGGAACTCTCCCCCATTACACTTTCCAGGATGGTGACCGTTCTCTATTTAACACTCAACAGTATTTCTCCTGAATGCTGTTTTGTTCCACAAAAACCTGCAACTTAATCTCTGTCAGTGGAAAATCCTCTGGGTACGTGGTACCTACCAGCTGCTGCTGGGCTTAATGGACATTTAGCAGGGCCCGACACTCGTATGGGGATCTTTCCAGGCACCATTCCCAGGGCAAGGCCTGACCTATTCGTTCTGAACGTGCAGGTCCTGCTGCCTCGAGCATCAGGGGCTGACATTCCACCTCCCACAGCTCCTCCTGATTTCCTCTCAAGGCACCACTCACTTTAGAGCAAACCCAAGACATCACAGCGGGTCAAATCCGCAGCACCGAGAAAGGTGTTTTCTTCTTCAAGAAAAAAATCTTGCCGTTAAAAAGAGAAGCAGAGCACATCAGGGATGTGTCAAGCAGATGTGATGAAAGACACATGGTCACTTCATTTCTTACCCCAAACTCCAGGAAACACAGGCACTGAATGCTGCTCTCTCATGGACTTGGAAATGTGAAAAAAAACCCTCAAAAAACATCAAAGTTTCTGTTCAAACCTGTTCGTTTTGGTACTCCAGCTGCAACTTTTCATGGTACAAAAGCATATCCTTCATGAAATTCAGATCCGAGTGCTCCTGAACATTGAACTCAAAGTCAAAACTCAAAGCCTTGAAGTCCATGTGTATCCCAAGGACAGAGAAACGTCTCCCATCCTCAGAGTCAATGAGTGTATAACTCTCTCTAAGGCCAAATTGCCTGTGTAGGACGTCCCTCACTACTGTAACACCAATAGAAGCCTATTTTTGTACAGCTTTAGGTCTTGGAGACAATCCAGAGGCAGCTCTTACAATCCATGCTGACTGCAGGCTGACTCACACCCTTAACTCACACATGCCATTGTCTTTATTCAGATTTCCCACTTACACTGCAGGCATCTGACATTGCTTAATTACAGCTTTTTTTTTCAGCCTATACTCCTTTTGTTTCTCCCCTTTATATTTAGCACGTTTATAAAAGGGTAGAGCAGGCATTAATGAAGATGTTCGGATTTCAAAAGTCTTTGGTAGCACTGGAGAGGGATGGAAAAATTCTCCCCATAGAGTGAGCAGAGGTTTTACCAACCCCTGCCTGGTCCTGCCACGTCAGAGCCACGAGAGCCCGGCACGGTGCCACCAGGGCCAGCAGCCAGCACAGGCCCAGGGACATCCAGCACCTGGGGGAAAAGGCCACTACAGGTCCCTGAAGATGAAATGGCATAAAATTAATTTTTACATCAGAATTTGCCTCCAGCCAGGATCTCCCTGCGGGGTTTGCCAAGGCTCTCACAGCGCAGCTGCCCGGGGAACCGAGGCAGCCGGGTACCAGGGAGAGCCCGGCCCCAGCCGTGGGGACAGGCGCTGTGGGAACACGGAATCGTGGAGTGGCCTGGGCTGGGAGGGAATTGCTCTCTTTCCCTTGCCAGTTACACAGGGTTTGAAGCACCAAACCAAAACATCCTTGGCTTCTCTTGCCTTGCAGTGCCAGGAGTGGGATTGGGAACTGTGTCCTCCCCTCTCAGCCAAAACAGCTCCCCTGCCTGAAGCTCCCTGTCCTCCACGAGCCCCAGGCAGATGCAGATGGAAAGCCTCATCCTGCCAGATTTTATGCAAGATGTTTTATTTATACGCTCTTCCTCCGTGATTATACCCTGCTTGAAATAGAGCAACACTTTGATTTCCACCAGTGCTCACCAGTCCTGTGTACTGGTAAATTTGCCTGCAGATGGTGAAAAAAAAATTAAAGGGATAAAGATCTCCCTGGCTGAGCTGAGCAGCTGGGCCGTGGCTGGTGTCTGTGCCCAGGTAAGGTGTCACCTGGCAGCTGTACAAGTGTCCCCAGGGCAAGAACAGAATGAACAATCCCTGCTGCAAAAGAGAAGGATCAGATGGCACAGAAACACCTCGATGACAGCCCAGCTGAGCCGTGAGCCCCAGGGCTGACCGGGAGCACGTCCCTCAGAATTTCCATCTTCCGAGTAGAACAGTAAAGTTGGTGCTAACAGTGCCCCTCGTTCCGTGCTGGAACCCCTGCCTGGACACCGCTGTGAGCACAGGAGGGCATGGCTCAGCTTGGTCCTGGCCCTGGGGGCACGGGGAAAGCAGGGGGGTCCAGCATTCCTCAGTTTATTTTACCAGATGTTATTCCCACTTTATTCTGCCTCCTTTCCCGAGGCCGCTTTGTGAAAGCGCAGAAAATGCGAGAGCCCAAAGGCGAGGCGGAAATGCAGAAAGCGCTGAATGAAACGGCGGCAGAAATCCGAGGGGAAATGGATGTAATGGTCCGAGCGGCTGCTCAGAGCTGCCCAAGCCCAGAGCCTGGGGAATAAGGACACATTAGACCGTAACTGCAGAGGAGAATTGGCCCAAAGCCGCTGCATTTAACAGATTACAGCAGATTATCCGAAATAATGATTGATTTCTTTGGAGCTGGATTTCACACGCCTGGTTTGCAGCCCAACCACACAAATTGGCAGAGAGCTGACGTGGGCTGTATGAACAAGTGTGAGGGGATGCGAAGTGCTGCTAATGGGCTGTTATTCACAGAAATTCAGGTGTACAATAGTGCAAACTTGCACTGACATTTTCTTACTTCTTCCTACACACTTGTTTCATACAAGGCTGAGAATTGGGGCGCAGAGCAGAGCTGCAGTTGCCAGAGCTGTCTGCAAGCTGTGGAGATGAACAGAAAGCTTCAAGGAATAAAACTTTGATGAAAACCAGAAAGAAAAGTGTATGAAAATGAGAATATTCTTTCTGTTTCAAAGAAATTATGCGTTTTCCAGAACATACCACTGGCAGTTCTGAACTCAAATACCTACAGATTAAAAAAGAAACAAATTGAGAAGTCTCCAGAAACAAAGGCAGATAATAAGGACAGCCTTTACCCATCCTTCCCTTGTCTGTTTTATTTCACAAGGAGAGAGGAAAAGAAAACTGTAGGGAAGGCAATTGCAAAAGTCAACACTCAGCAAAGAATTCAAATGATGTGACCCTTGTGGCTTTCAGAATAATAAATGGCTCATTTCACTTATCAGCTGCACTTTTTATTATTATTATTATTATTATTATTATTTTTTAAGACTGGCTTCAGAATCTTTATTCAGTTACTTGGATCTATTGATGTCTCTTGTGCCAAATCAATATTCTTTCCTAGAGAACATGGAGTAAAAATCCATACTCGTCCTGCTCAGCAGTAAAATCATGGGAGCTTGGAGTTCATGTGCCCGAGTGGTTGCTCTGTGGCTCGGGTGTTAAAGCTGGGTAATAAAATAAAAAATATCCCATTTCCTGCACTGACGTGCACTTGGCCCCTCTTGGCCGCTGACCTGGAGCATCATCTGCAGAACGCAGGTGCAGAGCGCTCCCAGGTGAGGCCCCAAAGGCTCCAGGGCACGGGCAGGGACTTTTCCTCCTGGCCCAGAAGAGAGATGAGGGCTCACGTGAAGAAGTATTTCCAAGGTGCCCCTGGAGCACGGGCTCTGAGGAGCGGCTGTCCCAGAGGGAATTGCTCCTGCACCCCGCGCGAGGTTCAGCACTGTCCCAGCCACGTTCCCTCAGTGCGAGGGGAGCACAGACCCGTGCTGATGCTCGGTTCAATGCGCCTCTTCTTCTCCATTTGGGTTGTGTTTGTTGTTGGGCTTTTTGTTTGGTTCTTTGCCTTTTCTTTTTTTTTTTAAGGAAAGGAAAGAGAGTCTGAAGAGTTATACAATATTCGTAGAGCACACAGAGACTCCTGTGAGACAGGGAGAGTCCAGGAAACGAAACAGGAATGAGATAAAATTTTGGCTTATCCTTATTTTTCCTACTTTATAACAGAATTATAGATGAACTTTTTTTCTCTTTGAACTTTCTTCTTGAATCCAACTGTCTTTTCTTCTCTGAATTCCCTCAGGGCTGGCCTCTCCATTTCTGTGCCTGCTTATTCCAACCTAGGCCAGGCAGCCAGCCTGGATCTGCTTTGCTCCAGAGAAAACAACCAGGAGTGTTTGATTTTGCTCTTGTCTGGATGCTCCTGCTCAGCTGATGAGCAGATCCTGACTCCTCTTTGAAGAGGTAGATACCGGGCTGGAGTGCTGGGAAGCTCCGCACAGGTTCAATAAACAAAGTTCATCAAAGCATGAATAGGAAACCGGATAATTAAAACTTATTAAACCTGCCCCTGTGAAATGCTGGTCCTTGCTCGGGAGAGCAGCACCTTCATATACCAACTTTCCCTGTTTTATCAAGGATAAAAAAACCAGAACTGCTCGTGACAGGAAAACCATTTATAAGCATTTTTTTTTCCTTGCATCTCCAAACCTCGTATCACTGAGCTGATATGAGGCATTTTTAAGTAGTTTCTTACTAGCCAGAGAATTAGAAAAGGAAATGTTAGTTGGAATGAAGTGTTCCCCTCAGTGCAAGGGTTTTTCTGTCCCAGCTGCTCTGCTTTCAAACACACTGAGAGATTAAAGTTGTTTTGTATTGCCAAAGGTACTGTGTGTATATTTACCACTGGTTTTTGTGATCAGATTTATTACAGAGTTTAAACCAATATACATTAAAATGAAAGCTGACCTCATTCACCCCATTTTGTGATCATTACAACAACGGCCTAATGTGGATCATTTCTCCTTCGTGTTCAGTACAAGCACTTTGAATGAGTTTGTTGCCGTGGATTTGAGAGGATTTGTATCTTCCTCTCCTTGGCTTTACTATCTCAGGGTTTTTTTCTTTTTTCGCTTGTTTTCCTTCCCATTTCATTAGCTGTGGGAATGTTAACCCCATCCTACCGGGCCCGTGGAACCGAACAACGCTCTGGCCATGCCTGCAGGATGCAAACCCCACCACCCTGCTTCCTTCCCTGCCCCAGTGAACTCCGGGAGCACGTTTTGTAAGAGGCATGTCAATAATTGATCTTAAAAGGATTTCTGCCTATCTCAGTCATGCTTTCCCTGCCACATTTACTCCAACATATGTCTGCAATCTACTGGGGCAACACAAGCGGATCAGCGTCCACATGACTGCACTTGGGAGCTAAAAATAACCTGCCGAAGTGAATACATTAAGTTCTTTATGCAAAACGCCTCGTGTTAAGTCTCTGTTTGCACTGCTGATAAAATGTGTGTTGAAATATCCATGGCCTTGATGTCTCGTATTCAAAGAAAAGGGCTTTGGCAGCCAAAAATCCCACCCACCACAAAGGCTTAACTATCAGGCGCATTAATCTGTTTAATTTCTCCATTCTCGGCTGTTTTGAAGGTCAGGTATTTGCCTACTGCACCTAAACAGCTTCCAAACCGAAAAACAAAGAATAGCTAAAATTAGACAATTAGGGCTTAGAGAGAAGTGTCTCTGAGCAGTCATTCAAATCCAAGAGGAAATCTCAATTAGATCATGCTTGTTACTCCGTGGTGTTTGCTTTCTGCTAATCTCCGAGCACTCAAGCACTGACAACACAAAATAGCCTGTCTGTCCCTCCAAGTGTGAGCTGATGGAGGGCTGGTGAGGAGGAGCCAAACCTCCACTTCCATCTGGAGCCGAGCGCTTGCAGCAGCTACAGAAATTACAGCCAGTGTTCTTCTCTCACTGGTAGTAATTAATTATCAGCTACTAAACGAGGAGGAGAAATACTGAACCTTAGGGTGACAGAATATCCTGAGCTGGAAGCGCCCCACAAGGATCAGTCCAGCCCTGCAGAGCACAGCCCAGCAATCCCCCGTGTCTGAGGCAGCAGCTGCCTTTGCTCCTGCCCACAGAAACGTGGAATTACTCAGAAACCAACGGGATTTGCCAGCAAGGCAGCAGTGACTGCAGCCAGGAGCAGAGCGTGGCACAGGCTCCCCAGCACCAGCCCTGGGAAGAACCAGCCCCCTCCTCCCTCCACGCAGCTTTTCCAGGGATATGAAACACAGCTCTGCCCTTTCCATTCCAGTGCAAAAGTCAGCCCTGAACTACTGCAGCCACAGAGTGACTGTCTCACTCCAGCAGCTTTGGACAATCCATACTGTCAACATTTGCTGCTTTGTCTGGTTTGATTACATCCTTTAATATTTTTCCAAAAGATCCAGTGGTTAAAACAAAATTCACTGAGGCTGAACACTTTCCAAGGTTCAGATTTTTGGTACAAGTCCTTCAGCATTTTCTTGATTTTCTCGGTATTTGGTTTTACCTGCAATTATTGACTTTTAATGGATGGGTGTTTATGGCCACGCTCCCACAATCACAGAATCACTGAGGCTGGAAAAGCCCTCTAAGACCACGCAGTCCAACCATTCCCCCAGCACTGCCAAGGGGGAACGCGTTCCCAAGTGCCACATCCACACGTCTTTTAAACCCCTGCAGGGGTGGTGACTCCACCACTGCCCTGAGCAGCTCTGCCAGGGCTGGACGGCACTTTTGGTGAAGAAATTTTCCCTAATATTTGATCTAAGTCTTGTTCCCTGGGAGAAAAGATCTACCCCCACCTCTCTACAGCTCCTTTCAGGGACTTGCAGAGAGCAATGTGGTCCCCAGTGTGCTCGGATATATACATTTATTTGTTCACGATTCATAACCTCTCCCATTAGTAACCTCAAAACATTTCTGTAAAGCGAAGTAGAACTATTTATGGGAGGGAGGAGAGACAGCAGAGTTGGTTTGAGGACAGACTCATTTCCCTCCGTTCTGAGCTCTCTTTAGCTGGAATTTGTTCATCTGCATAACACAGCTCCATGCCATGAAAATCAAAAAGCCTGAGCCCTCTGAGTAACAAACATTAGTAAAAATGCATTAAAAAAAATCCATGGTAGTTTTTGCTGCAGAACAGGCTACAGCTTTGGGGGTTTATGAGCTTTTCATGAAAGATGCAAAGGACTGCAAAGAACTGAACTGCCTGTCTGGGCAAAGGAAGCACAACTTGGTGCTTTCACGTTGGCAGGAACTTCTTCCTGAAGGGGCCTTTGTGCCATTCATCCCTCCCGGAGCCGCGCCAGAGCAGCAGAGGATCCCTGCAAACACACGAGCTCTGTTGTCAGAACAACACCAGCAGGAGCTGACTCCCTCCGCGCTGCCCAGAGCTCCCAGCAGAGCGGGCTGGAGGTGAATGCCGTGGATTTGCCATCTCTGGGATGTGCCAGCAGGAAAAAAGAAGGAGCTCTGTGACAGAGAGAGCCGGGATGGAGAGAAGAGGTGCATGGGCAGAGCAGAGGAATGGGCTGAGCTGGCCTGGGAGCCTTCTGGCTCGGAAAATCCTCGTATGTTGAAAATAATCTTTATTTTGTGTAACACTTCAGGAGCAGCCTTGATTCTTTCATAAAGAAATTACTCCATGGGAGCTGATGAGTGTCGGTACCTTTTCCACTAAGATAGCTCTGCTATGGGAACTCCTTCCCAGCAGGAAACCCTGACTGCCCTGGAAATGCAATCCTGTACACGAGACCAGTGCTGAGGGGAGCAGAGGACAGCAGCCGCTCCCCGTGACAGAGCAACGTGCCGGCCACTCGTCCCAGCTGCCCCGAGCCCCATCAACAGCGTCACCCACGGTGTCACCCAGGTGACACAGGCACCTCCCCCTAACATTTCCTGAGGTTTTAGTCCGAGAATCTTCTCTTGGGGCTGTCAGCAAATGTGACACACAGATACAAGGCAGCAAAGACTGTTTTTGACAGCTCACGTAAAAGAAATATGAGGGAAAATGGATTGAAATAAAATAAGGAATGAGGTGACAGAAGGGGCTTTATTTGATAGAAAGGATTTTAAAGTGGGATGTCTGATAGGCCTCGTTAATCATCATCTGCAAACAGGAAAAAGCTTTCATTTAGGATCATGGAATTGCTAAGGTTGGAAATGACCTTTAAGATGATCAAGTCCAACTGTCAGCCCAGCACCAGCACCGTGCTCACCACCAAACCGTGTCCTCAAGTGCCACGTCCACATGTTTTTGAACACTCCCGGGGATGGGGACTCCACCACTGCCCTGGGTATTTGGTTCATGACCCTGTTTTGTTTCTACTCCTGCCGGAGAACTCCCCTGAGAATTGCTGGGATCCAGGCTCTGGGCACAGACCAAAGGGACACCCCTCACCCCGGAGCCACCTCCCCCTCCCCAGGCAGCCGAGCCCTGCTTCATTCCTCCTGCCTTGTCCCAAAGAACTGATCTTTGAGTGAACTTCACAATAGAAGAACCTACAGGGTGCATTTCTAAAGCTCACTCAACAAAACCTTGCACTAATTAGCCCAAGCCTTTTGGTAGGCTCACACTGCAAAAAAAAAAAAGAAATCCTTTATCAATTGTTTTGAAGTGAGCAAAGGCTGGTAAATGTTCCTAATTGCTGGGGGGGTCCTTATTCTGTGGTTTAGAGCACATTTGGGTTATTGCATTTTCATGTGAGCACTTTCACGTTAGGATGAGGGTGATTATGGCCTAGGGGAAGGTGCCCCGGGAATGGCTCTGGGAGTGCACAGCGTTGTGTGTGTGTTCCTAGGGGAATGATGCCACTGCCACTTCCAGCGTTTGCACACAGACCTGGGGCCTCCCTCCCTCCCTCCCCGGGCAAACAGAACATGGGAGGTGGTGACACCAGACAACACAAATGGGTGATTTAAAGGATTTTCAGGCCCAGCCCTGATCTGCCCCCAGGACAGGGAGATCTGCCCTGGTCCACCCCCAGCCCTCTGGAATATCAATATAATTTTTAATCCCCACCTATTCAAGAGGACCTCAGTGAGGGCTGCCTGCTGGCTGTGGCACTGGCACAAGTGCCCTAAGGTGCTTCTCTAATTCTTCTAACTGATATTTCCATAATAAGCTTTTCACTGGAGAGAGAACTCACATTAAGTAGCTTTTCTTGTCCAATATTCCTTCTCATTTTTCTTCCTTGTCTCCCACTAACATCTGTTGAACAAAACTGATAACAACAGGGGATCCATTGCAGTCATTCCAGGGCTGCACCATCAATCCCGATGCTCGGGAAGTTACAATCAAAAATACCCTCATGTTCAAAAGGAAGGGCAAAGCTCAGTATATCTGCTTTATCACTAAATAATAAATCTTTATGGAAACTGTGGTATCTGGTTACCCAGCTTATGAATGCCCTGTCTTTCCCCGCGCGTGGCTCGCTGTTTGTTCGCTGTTGTTTATTTACAGTCAGCCCACGTTATCTCGTGGCATCGCCCGTCCCCGTGTGCCTGGCACGGGGCCAGTTTCACCCTGCCAGGAGATTAATCCTGACAATGCACCTGGGGTTTGGCTCGCTCTTGCTTTGCCTTTTAATAGACACGTCCCCACGCGCTCAATTTATTGCCTTGTTTATATCAAAGAGCCAACTGAGGAGCTGTGCACCCAACTAAATCACCTCAATTATCAAGCTCAGCTACTTGACCAAAGGCTTTAAACCACTATAAAGTTATATTTAAAACTCTGCACTCAGCTGCATGAAGGTATCTTGGTTTGCATCCCATAACACGTCCACCCCAGAGAGACAATACACCTACAGGAGTTTATGTGCTCCTTATATCAGCAGTCTTGTAGGAGTTCTCTGGGCAGGCAGCTGTTTCAGGTGAGGATTTTAAAGCACTTGAAGCCTGTAATGATGTGCTCAAGTGGAGAACCTCCCCTCGGTGGTTGCTGATCCAATATTGCCACCCCAGAGACTGCAGCTCTTGGATTTCCCACCCCAGGTTAAGATAGATTTGAGCAGAATGTGCAAACATTTTAGACATGTGAAGAATAAATAACAATAAGGCAAGTAGTTCATCACAGATGTGTTAGGAAAAACGAACAAAACAAGGTCCTGTAATGACTGAGATAAATAAAAGCAATCCCTCAAGCCCCTGATAGTTTTTCTACTTCTCCAAAGCCTTATGAGTCTCTTGTTTCTGCAAAATTAAGCCAGAAATCTAAAAATCATTAGCTATATTCTAGTTTTTTCCCTGCTATTGCCATTTCTGGTCTAATTAGCAATCCCTCAAAAACAGATTCTCTCCCCTGGCGTTTCAAATCCCTGCAGGAGCAGTGTCTGCTGTTCAGCAGGAGATGCAGCTCCCATGGGGGCTGAAGCCTGAAAACCCGAGCAGGTCTGGCTGGAGCAGGACCTTGCTGACACCACAGAGGCTCCGTTCCCACCGAAATCCTGGGAGGGACGCCAGGCTCGGGTCCCACAGAGCCAGCTGCCCTCACACAGATCCAGCAGTGAGGCTGTTGAAGAGCACGGGGGAGGAATCCACCTGAACACCGGGGAGAGCAGAGCTGGGCTGTGCCAGGGAGCAGCAGCTCAGGAGCACCGGCCCCCGAGCGTGTCAGCAAGCAGAGAGCCAGGCAGGCTCTGGCACACTCAGGAAACCTCCAGAAACACCCTCGTCTGCTTTCAGTCAATATTTAGACTCTCACTAGGCATCAGCCCCTTATTCTGTTAACACTCAGAGCTGGGAGACAGGTTTGGAATTGAAACAGCCACGTTTCCTGGCATCTTCTCCTCCAAATAACTGGCAAACTTATTTTTGACACATATTTGCATTTCTACAAAGCTCTGTTTGGGTGGATTTTCCCCATTTTTGTGCAGGGTAATGTAGCACTCAGAGTTTCCCCGTCTGGAGACAGGGACCGGACGGAGTTTTGTGAGCAGGGAGCACAGCTGCAGCAGGGGAGATTTTGGGTGAGGGGGTTTGACCTCATTCACTCTTTTACCATCACCCCCCGCTCTGTTTCTCGTGGTCATTTGTACAGGGGACGGGGCTGCAGAGTTATCACTTCTTTCCTTCCACATCATGATCGTTGTCACAGATCTCTTCCCAAAGCCTCTCTCTCAGTCCTGGCTGTTTGTTAATGATCACTCCATCATCCTCATCCCGGAAACCCATCCAAGCTGGCTAATATTTGGGTTTATAATTATGCTGGTGAATTCCAGATTTCGCATCTCGTGCCCCGGTGAGGGAGTGAGACTGACACAGGTGTGCGTTCATTTCCCACTCACTATTTGCACACAGCTGCTGTCTTTGCCCTGACTGAAGGACGCTGCTACCAAGGCCTCGTACTCAGAAAGCTCCCAATACTTCTTAAATCCCACCACAGCCCAGTTAAACGTTTTCCTGAGTTTTAGGCCAGGCTCTGACTCAAAGCAGGCTGCACAGAGGAAAAAAAAAGGTCTTTTTGACATGTTTTGACCAATTTTACTGTTGCCACAAAGTGCTTTTTTCTTCTGACATCCAAAGGAGGAATTGTTCCGTCTCCACTCCAAAGGGATGTCATTAATTCAGGCGTCTGTGTTATAAATGTGTGTTTTGCTGATATGTTCTGTGTGTCTTTCAAAGCCAAGTCTCTCCCATCTCACAGTTCTGCAGCACAACAACTATCACAGTCTGGAGCAATGCACCATTGAGGAAAATAATTATCCAAAAAGTAATTAAATTAATTGACCAGGGAAGTGATTATGTGAGACTGTGGGGATAATTAAAACTAACACATGTTTTGATGCATTTATAGCATAAATGCTCAGGGGCACAATGTTAACTGGCCTTTTCAGCACTGTTCTTCAGCCAGTGCAGCCATCCAGGCATCCACCATCCTGCCCATCAGTGCAAACTGCAGCCACAAATATCACCGAGTCCCAGAATGGTTTGGGTGGGAAGGGACCTTAAAGCCCATCCAGTGCCACCCCCTGTCCTGGGCAAGGACACCTTCCACCATCCCAGGGTGCTCCAAGTCCAGCGTGGCCTTGGACACTGCCAGGGATGGAAATACGAATATGCACTTTTTTCTTAATGATATTCCTGTGAATGGGACCCCCACTCTCAGGGCGCACAAGGAACACAACTGATATTTGCAGTGTCAGAAAGGCAGAAGAGAAGATTGAAGCAGAATTGCTGTTCACCAAATCCCTCAGAACCCACAGAAGCTTCCAGGGACGATGTTTGAATGCAATAAAAGAGGGGTACTTGAATTGCCTGGTTTTAGTTCGACTTCTAGAGCAGATAGTGAGCTGGGAAGTGCTGCCAGAGGAGGTGTGAAGCCAGAGGATGGAAAAGGAATTAGGAGGATTCATGGACAGCAGGTCTGTAAACAGCTACTGAAAGCAGCAGGCAGGGACTTACCCCGATATGGAGCTGAAAGAATCAGATCTTCTACCCCTACTTGGTCTGGGGTGTCCCCTTGCTCTGCTGGGGACAGACCCGGGGGCTCTGTGCCACAGGTCCCCTCGTGCCAGGAGATGTCCCAGCGCCCCGGAGTGCCCCAGAGGGACATCAGTGTCCCAGTTCTGGGGAGCACCATGAGGCTCGTGCTCAGACGGCTGCCGAGGCTCTGGTATCTGCTGAAAGCAAGTTTGCTTGGATGGACATAAACTCCATAGAACAAAGATCATCTGAGCAGGGAAAGATGGATGGACAGTCTTAATTAACTGTTTCTTGTGTCATATTCTTAATAATTTGGTTGATATTCCTGCAGTCTGTTACAAACTTCATTAAATTTACTTCCCTCAAGGGCATTTCTACCTCTTATAATCAGCCTCTCTCCTGTCAAAGATAAATTGCCTGATGGGATAAGTTGATCCTCCACAAATGGAGCTTGCTTTGAACTTGAGGTGATAAGTAGCACCAGACAGGAGGTTTTTCTGTTGTTTATCTTTGTAGTGATATGGCATGAAATAAAAATGGGTGTCGCTTTGCTTGCTGAGCCACATCCATCAGGCTGAGCAGAGATTAGAAAATACTACTCAACCCAAAGAAACAAAAGGAAGTAAACTGGAGCACTTAAGAATAGACTTTTAGTTCTTTGATGTGTGCATTTAATATTGATGCGCTGATGTGTTCATTTTCAAAATTTCATCTTTCCCAGTAGATCAAGACCAAGCTCCCCAGTTTTATTCATAGAATGGTTTTGGGCTGGAAGGAACCTCAAAGCTCATCTCTGTAGTTCCTGTTTTTGAGAAACAGTTGACAAGAGTCCCTATGTCCTACACCTGCTGTGACTTTACAGCCTCCTCACATCTCTCTGCTTCTGCCCTCTCTTCTCCAAAGGATGGAATTCCTCCCACCCAGGGAACGCCTCACCCCGTTCCTTGGAGCAGAACGAGGAGCCTCGGCACAGCTCTCCAACCCCGCTGTTGCACGATGCTGCCCCGTGCCTTTCTAAGTTCTTTTCCTGCTGTGGGCTGAGCCACCCCTCAGAAACCAGACCGGGGGACTCCTGGCTGCTCTATCATGGTCGGAGAGACCAGAATCGGTTCCATAATTACAGCAGCTACAGTGCTTTGGTGCTGATGTGGATGTAATCTCTTAATTAACACGTATTTTAAAAAGCGCTTAATGCCTATGATAAAAAAGCATTGAAACTTAATGCACTGGCTCAATAACAGCATAACCTACTTTCTTCCAAATAAGAAAGCAGGGAATTATGAGACATCAATGCATCATTCGCTAATGAGTTGTAATTCTGTATTAATTTACCAACTAGCTGATTAGATATGAGAGATTTACAAAATATATTAGAGATTGTGGTTCCAGAAAACCAGCTCAACATCAGGGAGAAGAAGTTATTAAATTTTTCTCTATGGTGCACCTGAAATTATTAATTAGTTGGCATTTAAGTAAAATTCTTTTAAAAATAGTCTGAACTGACAGATTATAACATTGGAAATAACACAGGCAATAGCACAAACATTCCACTGCAGTGCTCAGGAGAACAAGGATTCCACACATTAAAGCATTGCCAGGTTTAGGTACGAGAATATTTGTGTAAATTCTGCGTACTGGCCCCATAGGTGTCCAAGGATCAGCTGCTACTCAAAATCCTGTAAACACCATCCTTATTTTACAAAAATCTACAACAACCCAACAATTTTCCAGTGGAATATCAAACCACCCAGCTGGGATCTTTGAGGGACTGCAGAACTGCAGATGCAGCATGTCAAAATGATCTGCACAGTCAGTGAAACCAGTGCTTCCCACCACACCTTTCAGGTAGGTCGGACTCTACACACATTTTCCTGCTTGGTGTTTGCTCCTTTAATACACTTTTCTGTCATCTCGGCCCTGCTGAAGCCCAGACAGGCATGTTCAGAGGGTGGGCAGTGCTCAGTGTGCGCTAGGAGAGAACTCCCTTGTGCTGCTGAGGTTTCCTTTCTCTATTTTAAACATTTACTGCTTCATTTTTCAGTTTCTACTTTTGGATTCCTTTAAGCACGTTGGATTTCTGTCTCTGGGAAAGGACTGTGATCACACTAAAATACTGCACATTATCTCGAGTCTGTCATAACTCAAAAACATACATCAGGGAGAAGTGTCACAATGTTAATTTTGGGAATAAGATCAGTAATTTTTCTGTTACACGTCCCCTGCTTGTTTTGCCAGTTGCAACACAAACTCAGATCTATTGACTATATAGAAATGCAGTCTATAGAGACTCAGATTCATCTCCCACTCTTGAAGGAAACTGATGTTAGATATTTTCAGGATCTGCCTAATTATATTCTGTATGAAGCAAATGTGAGTTTTTCAATTGTCTCTTTTGCGTCAGATGTTTTTCTTTAAAATGGCTGAGGAATTCCACATCTCCCCTGCTTTTGAAACCACCTTGAAAATTGCGTGTTTTCTGTGAGCTGAGTTGTGACAAAATGTTAAATGCAAGTAAGAAAAAAACACTGCAAATGAATTGAACTAAATCTTAAAACAACTCGTTTGAGCAAGGAGACACAGAAATCCTCCCATGCATTTTCCCATGAAATATGTTAATCCCAACAGTTCTTGACAATGGTACCAAGAGGAAAAATCAAGCAAATCCGGTGTCTTGTGAATAGGAAAGCAGAGTGGTGAGAGGTCTTGGAGCAGAAAGAGCAGCAGAAAAGCGAAGATGACATTTCTCACAGTGAGAAGTGTCTTACTCTGCTGAAACTTGAAATAACCAAGAAGAAAGAACTTACATAAAAAGCTCTTGCATATCTAGAACAGCTGCAACATCAGGAGGGAAAATAGCACAAGAGATGTGAGTTATTGTTGCCCTGGACTGTGAAGTATTTTTGTCCACACACCCAGAGCTGAGCTACTTCCATACATTAAATCCTAAATGAGAAATACCCACAGGAAGTACCCAGTGATCTGCTCACACCATTTGTCACTGCAGGAGGCGGAAAAAATCCCACAAAATCTCAAAACCCACAAGACCTCTAACTCTCTGATTTCTCTCCAGCCAAAGGGAAATCTGAGCTCCCATCCCAGGTGTCCTGCATAGGACACGGCTCCGTGGTCGGTGCTTCTGTCCCAAAGGGCCAAAGTGCTCCCGGTGTCAGTAGAAGATGCTCCAGATCTGATAAATGAAGTGAGCAAATGGACTTGGAGTGAAGAGATGCCTCTTTGTGTGCACTGAGGTGGGGCACAAATACCAAAGTTTTCCCTGTGCCTCGTCCTGTTTCTTCACCTCCAAGCCCAAGGCTGGCTGCACATTCCCTCTGTCATTCCCTGCCTTTCTCCATAGCAGACAGGAGAAGATCTGAGCTGACAGTACCTAGATTATTTATAAGGATTAACTCCCACGGGGCTCCCCTGGGTGTGCAGCAGACACTTGGTTATTCTGCCCTCCCATCCTGGTGGAAACCTCCCGGTACTGGAGCAGGAGTCCTTTTAAAGCAAACCCAGCAGGCTCACACAGGGAGTGGCTCGAGGTTTGCTCTCATTCCCCTGTGGCTCTAATTTCCTTTCCAGTTCTCTCTCTAACAAACCAGCAACAGCAAGAGTAGGTGCTTCTCCATAAAATTAGAGCTCCTCACAATGCTCTGTGCACTCCTTTCAGGAGCGGTGTCCCTCTGTATGGAGAGCACACCCAGAGCGTGACACATCCAAGCAGGGATTTTTGCAGAGTTTATCAGTGTAACACCGCTAAAGGCAGAGCAGGTGTTTTGGTGTAAGCACTGTAACCTTTCCAGGGGCTGAGTTAGGGTGACTCTCGCAGCTGCAGGAAATGCCAGGCACCTCATTCGAGTCATCCCATCAGGAGGCATCCCCAGCCTGCCAACCCCAACACATTTTAGAGGCTAATCAGGGTCAAATGAGGGAGGTAATTTGGTGCACATTCCCTGGCCATTTCCTAATTCCTTGCTGCTTTTCACAAGAAGCCAGGTGTAAAGGGCAGCACCTGGGCTGAGCTGGCACCGAGGAGAGGGCGCCGTGCTCAGCAGATTCCATGCACTTCTCATGTTTGTTCTTAGCTGCAAGCTGCAAAAAGCCAAACAGAGCCTCAGCCGGGCTGCTCCCAGCAGGGACAGCCGCTGGCAGGGACGTGGCTGTGTCACAAACCAGCCTGTGCCCCACAGGGAGTCCCCAGGCACCAGAGTCCTGTGGCCAGGCCAGGGGTACAGAACCAGGGCGTGAAAACTCCTGGGCTGGGGCCCACGGGGGGATGAAATGGCCCATTCTGGTTTTGGAAGCACTGAAATCTTTGGATATAAAGTGTTGCACTTTGCTGCTGAGAGAAAAAGCAGCTTTTCTTTTCGAAATCAGCTCAACTTCCCTACCAGGGAGGGAACAGAACCTGCAGCTGTGCTCCCCCGGCTTGGGAAGAACGTTCCCGTCAGGCCTGACCTCGCAGCACAGCACCAGCCCAGGGCTGGGATCATCTGCAATATCCCAGCAGGGACAACCCTTTACAGCACCCCCTAATCTGCGAGAAACGCCATAAATGCTAAAACAATAACCCTCAGCTCGTGCCCTCCCACACAGCTCTGCCCTCGCGGCGCCGTGGAGGGCCCAGCTTCTGCAGTCGCAGGCAGCGTAGGTGGGTTGAAAAAAGGGAAACACGTTCTTTTCTGATAGAGAAAAGCTCCAGCAGCCACAGGGAAGATGTGAGAGTCCGGCATGGTGGGCCCTGCAGGGCACAGAGCGCAGGGCATTGTGAAGGCGATGGATCAGGCACTATTTCAAGCTACTGATATGTTCCAGGCTCCGGCTAATTGCCTTTATTTCACTCCAAATTTCAAGTTTCATTGAATTCAGTTTAAATTCCAGTTCAGACCTTTGATGAGAGAGCGAGCAGGAGGCCCGGGGCTGGGGGGAGCACGGGGAGGGCAGAGCTGGGGCTCCCACACAAACCCCAAAGCCACGCCAGGAGCACCTCGGCCGCGCCTGCCCTGCTCCCCGCTGCAACTCCTGCGCTACCCCAGCCCTGAGAAACTCCCTCGCGTTTTATTTGGGCTTTACTCTCCCTGCTGCAGAAGGGTATAAACCCAAAAGCATGCACGATGCTTGATATTTTCCCAAACTTTATGCATAACCATCACAGCAGACAATAAGGGCCACGAATAATTCCGGTGCTTCCAAAGAAAATCAATGCCCTTATCAACAGCAAATGGTAGCTGCCGTTACGAATATTTAACGTAGAGTGTTGCCATGAGTTTAGAGATGCCTTGTATGCCCCCAACACAGCCCTGTAATAAATGCCATGGTCTTGTGGGATACTTTTTAATAAAAAGAAATCAGAAACATTAAAGCTAAGCCATTAAGTGCTGGAAGTAGTCCTGAATGCCAAATGCAATCTGTGCAACCCATCACTTTATCCCAGCCCTAAGTCTGGGCCCTTCCTCATAGATTTCAAATTTATTCTTTTTGTATGATAAACCGGAAAATGTTCTTTGTGTTGCTGAATAAACAGCAAGTGCAGGTCACTTTAGCATGGTACCAGTGCTTAAGTGAACTGAATAATAAATCAGGGCCAGGGCCAGGCCCGTTCTTGCACATGCAAACGCTGTTGTTATTGCTGCAGTCCCTCCAGGAAAACCAGAGTTTTCCCAGATTTGCCACTGTGGGATGCTGGAGGTGATGGAGTCATCACTCAGGAGCACCAAGCCCAACGCATCTGGCCACACATCTGGATTGAACCTGTCATTTTTAGAAGATCCAAGCCGAGCCATCCCCATTCCTCTGCAGCCGTGGGGTGAGGACAGAGCCCTGCTCATCCCAGGAGCCTTCATTCCGTTCTCCCCCACTGGGAATTTTCAGCTGCTTTTTCCCAATGAGGAATTCTAGACCTGCCTGGCTGCTGCTGTTCCTCTCTGCTCCCTCACTTGCCAGCTAAACCCTGCAGGTTCCCGGACAACACAGAAACCAACCCAGTCCCAGTAACAGCACATCCAATCGCTCCTTCCCCAGGCTCAGGAAACACTTTCCAGCTCACTCCAATGCATTTCCAAAAAGGATGTATTCTGGCTTTATTTCTCAAAAATCGTTTCAAATCCTCTCAAAATGTATAAAGTTATTAACAAAATTAGTATTTGAAGATGACAGTATTTTGCAGCTACATCCATTACATTTAAATAACAAGCCAAAAATGGATTTTTTTCTTAGAACATTAAGTCCTGAAGTCTTCCTGAGGAGTTCCAGTGCCAAAGTGTTGGCACTCGAGGGGGACCCTGGGGTGTGTTCTGCTGCCACGCGTGCAGTAATGCAGCAGCCCCTGCTGCAGGAGGGGGTCGTGCCCATGCTGGGGTGAAAGTATTTGAATTAATTATTTTTAGATTTTTCATAAAAGGTCCCAGATTTTTAAAGTAGGTTATACAATTTCTGGATTAATACTCAATCTTTTAATGGAGATCACCCAAAGCTGTTTTCTGGGTAGGAAGGGATGGGAATTAGTGAAGTTGAAGAAATACTTGATGTTAAAGTTTCACTTAAGTAAATGACTTATGTGCATAAATAACATGGGAGCTGTCAATAAAATCATCCTCAAATTCTGTCAAATAGAAGAGTAATTGTGGCTTCTGCTTGTTACTAATAAAGTGAAATGTTAGCTGAGCTTACACAAAAACAAACACCTTCTGATTTCATTGAAGATTAATGCTAATGTGCCAAATTGCCAGCCTAAACTTAATTGCTCTTTTTTATCTCCCTTAAATGATAAGAAGCAGCCACAGAAGTGGTTCTGGTGACCTTGGATTTACATAGGCCTTCAGTCACAGGAAATTTACTGCTTTTCTTTCTGACTCAGTAACTTCACTGGGGGTTGCAGGATCCCAGGTGCCCTTCCAGGTTTCCATCCTGCTCTGCAGAGCTCAGCTTGAGGTTCACCTTTAATGGGATTCATCTGAACCCCCACAGTCCAAGGGAACCATTTTTCCCTCTGTGTGACAACCTAAACCCAAGTTTTGTACTTCTTTAGAGACAATGTGGCTCCTTTTCCTTCTGCATTTGTGTTTTGAAACAATGCATTTGCAGAACTAAAAAATATCACCCAGCTACTTCCCATCTCCATGGCAACCTCCTGCTCTGGCTCCGATTGATAAATACCTCGCAAAGCCTGTTACTGTAGGCTAGTTGTTGCAAAAATTACACATTATCACTCACGAAGAAATCCATAGTATTTAGCACATTCCCTGGGTGGACACCACAGCCTGATTTGAGCCCTCGTACACCTGAGCATCCTTCATTTATCCGGGTTTTCCAGTCAGTAATTGCAGACACAGTTCAATCCATTCCTGTGTCCGAGCTGTGACTTTGCAGGTTTTTGTCAAGGGTCACAAGCACTAAATGGCTTCACAGGAGCCCACGGGAGAGGGGGAGAACAAGGTCCCTCCTCCAGCCCCCACATCTGCCCAACACCTGCTCCTCCCACCCCAAATCCTCCTCCATGGACCGGCCTCTGCCAGTACGGAGCACAGGAATGTCCTTGCCCATCTCCTGGGGCTGAAATCTGGGTAGGACTGAGAACAAAACCAGGGGAGAAGGGAAGTTTTCCATGTTTGTGTTCTGCTGCATAAGGCCAGGGGCAGAGCTGCGCAAATGAACTGCAAGTCCCTGTCCCTGTCCATGGCCTTGCTCCTCCTGGTTGACTCTTGTTTAGTGGGATCTGTCTTTGAAGTGCAGCCTCACAGGCTGGCCCTGCTGGAGGGGCCTTCCAGGCAAAGCTCAAATGGCCAGTTACTGTCGCAGGGTCCTTTTAATCTGCTTTCACAGCTTGCAGAGGTTGAGTCAGTAACCTTTAAAATGCAAAGTTTATCGTGGGATGTCTGCAGCTGCACCCCCTCCCGTCACTGCCCTCTGAGGGAACACTGGGGCTTGTGGTCTCCTCCTCTCCTGTCTGAACTCTTTTGAGACTTTCCCAGCACACAAACCAGATCCTGGCCTGAGGGGAGCTGGCCAGACCCCAGCACAGAGAGCAGCCCTGGAGGGTGACACTGGTTTGAGCCAAGTCCCTGCTCCTGGCTGGTCTGTGGAAGCCCTGCCTCAGGCAGAGCCTCAGATGCCAGAGCACCCTGCACGCCCCAGCCCAGGAAGGACACCTCAGCAGGGATGGCACAGCCCAGGGAAACACCTGGGCAACATCTTGGGATATTTGTGGATCCAGAGGGTAAAATATCTTGGGCTGCCTGGCAGGTAACAGGCAATCAGTGCCTGCGACACCAGAGCAGGTCAGTCTCATCAGATCTGGATCTGAAGGCATCCAGAGTAGGGAGTATGCAGCCAGATTTTCCCAGTAGCTAATGATCCTCAAAGTTCAAAATTTCTGCCCTGTTAATTGGATTTTTCTGGCTTCAACTTAAATCTATTAGGTCTTTTTGTGACTTTCTCTGAAGAAAAAGCCTTTCAGGACCTGGAGCTACCTCCCTGTGAAGGTACTTATCCATAGAAATTAAGTTACAAGCTTCTTTTTGATAAGATAAACAGACTGAGCTCCTTAAGTCTATCACTGTAAAATATTCTCTGCAGCCCTTAATCATTCTTTATTAATCTTTTCAGCTCGGTGACATGGCAGCAGAAAGGTAAAATAAATAAATAAATCTGGAAACAAGCAGGAAAAGAGAAAGCAGATACAGGGATATGATCTCCTAGGATTTCACAAAGTATGTTAAAATTGTGATACAACTGTACTAGAAATTTATTCCAGAGACCTTCCCGAGGTGCAGCACTGCTGCCCTGAGTGGGAAGAGGCGCAGGGAGCCAGAGGAGCTGCCTCGTGCCAGGCGGAGATAAATGTACATCCTCTGCACTGCTCAGAGTGTCTGAGACAGGGACTTGGAGTGGGACTGATAACGTGGGCTGTCCTTTTAGTCAAGGATGTCACCATGGAATTCAACATGGAATTCAACATGTTCTTACAAAACGCCTCACAGATGCACATCAATGCCAGAGGAGGAGGCAGATCCCTACCACAGCACTTGGGAAACTGCAGCAGGGACCACTTCAAAGATTAGTTCATAATGAACATAAACAGGGCCTGAATTAGGTGGTGCAGACCAGTCAGCCGGGATTTCTGCACATTAAAGTTATTGATTTACAGATTTATTTGCAGTGTACAAGTCAGCAAGTGCTCCCAGGGTAAAGCAGCCCCCTGAGATCCCGCTGGGGACTCCCGGGGCTCTGTGCTCACACACAGCTCTTTCCTCTGCTCACAACTGCTGTGCCAGGCCAGAGGGGCACCATGGTCCCCAAATTCCCTCAGGGATGGTGAGAGCAGCTCACCTGGCCCTGGGGCACAAGCTGCCCCTTTCCCCGCCCAGGGAAACCCACAGCAGGAATGCCCTGCTATGGAAAACACGAGGAATTCATTTCGGTACCAAAATAAAAGTCACTACTTTTGAACTGATCATCACAGTTCCTCCAAGAGGGAAATTCGGGACTGGCTCCATAGACAGAGATGTCCAAGGGGCTGTGCAGGTGCTGGGTTATGCCCAAGGAACGCGGCATAGACAGAACCAGACCCATCTGGAAGCCCCGGGTCAGTGGGAAGAGCAGGACCCCCGGTGCCCCCACGCAGCCCCAGCTGCAGCTGTGACACCACGATGGTTCCTCTGCCCCAACACGGAGAACTGATGCTCCTTTTTGCTCCTTTGGCACATGCAGTGTAGGAAAATATGGCCAGAGTAATTCGTATCTCCTAAAAATTCTTGCTCTTGACTCTTGATAGCCAGCACCAATTGACACTTGCAATTCTCATTTCACTTTTAAAAACTGGTTCACTTACATGTGACAGTGGCAATGACAGTGTCATTTGTCATATCACTGACCCTTTCACTTGATTCATTCATAATTTAATTGTCAGTTCAATTTGATCAAATATGTCTGAATTGAAACCATTTGCATTAAAAATAACACATCTTTCTCCTTTATTCCCTATATTGTAGTAGATATTGTTTGAAAATTCAATTGATGCCAGCCAAAAGCTGCTGTTTAATTAATAAGAAAATGGCTAATAAGGGAAGAAACCATGGGTCTGGATGAAAATCCCTGATGAAAAATGGATGGTGGTAAGGACCATGAAACTCAGACATTCTCATTCCCACTTTTGCTGGACTGAGACCTGGACCTTCCTGAGGATGGTGGTGAAGGCACAGCCGTGGCCTTGGGATGGGATTCACAGTCCCCAGTCTCCACGTGATACACACATATATAATATAGATATATAACATAGATATATCAGTGAGGAACTTTTCCCTGATTAATATATTGTAATTAATTCGCTGAAGAATCCTTGCTTAGGAACTTTATTAAATCCCATTAAGGCTAATGAATTGTTGTTGTTTCCTAATTATATAGTTGTTTCTAGTTTAATGAACTGTGTATTAATTGACTTATAGAATAGAGATTTTACTTTCAGGATGGAAATACATTAGATAAGAGATATATATTCTTGCTAATGGCATCAGTTGTCAGTTACAATCTCTTTTAATGAGTCTGTTGGAAAATCCTGCCCTTTTGAATATAGGTTTTGCTTATTTTGTTAGCTAAAGAGGCAACAAAAGGCCCCAAATTAAATGTGTTCTGATGTTTTATGTATAGCTAATATTTTTCCTGCTGATAATTCAATTTCTCATTGCAAAACAAGATCTCCAGGCCTCTGCAAGCAGCTGAGTGGTTCTGACTCGAGTGATATCATGAAGGAAAAGCAGAGCGGTGCAGGGCGGGAGCCCCACAAGAGGTTTGATCTTCACAGGATAAATCACGGATGCTTTTCCAGCTGAAACCTGCTCAGAAGGAGTCACCCGTGCTGCCAGATCCGCCTGCCCACCCCGGGCTGAGCCCTGCAGCATCACAGGGCTGGGAGCAAACCCTCCCCGGGAGGCACATGGCACCGACAGGCAGGACAAGCTGGGGCGAGCCCCACGGTGACACTCAGCAGCTGCTCTGTCCTGTCCTGTCCTGTCCTGTCCTGTCCTGTCCTGGCCTGGCCTGGCCTGTCCTGTCCTGTCCTGTCCTGTCCTGGCCTGTCCTGTCCTGGCCTGTCCTGTCCTGGCCTGTCCTGGCCTGGCCTGTCCTGGCCTGTCCTGTCCTGTCCTGCCCTGGCCTGGCCTGGCCTGGCCTGGCCTGTCCTGTCCTGGCCTGGCCTGGCCTGTCCTGTCCTGTCCTGGCCTGGCCTGTCCTGGCCTGGCCTGTCCTGGCCTGGCCTGGCCTGTCCTGTCCTGTCCTGTCCTGGCCTGTCCTG
>VXAZ01005871.1:1141515-1161020 GCA_013399875.1 Gymnorhina tibicen | reverse complement strand
TCCTGTCCTGTCCTGGCCTGGCCTGGCCTGGCCTGGCCTGTCCTGGCCTGTCCTGTCCTGGCCTGGCCTGGCCTGGCCTGGCCTGGCCTGTCCTGTCCTGTCCTGGCCTGTCCTGGCCTGGCCTGGCCTGGCCTGGCCTGGCCTGGCCTGGCCAGGCCACACCTGCCCGTTGGCCAGCGGGCACTGATTGTACCCTCCTCACTCAAAACACATGTTCAGGATAATTTGCAGGCACCCATCCGTTCCTCAGCCCACGCAGGTGACAGCCCTACATGGAGGGCTTGTGCTTCATTAATTCCTTTCCAGCCTTCCCAGCCGGATCCTTCCTCGGCCACTCCAGGAGTCACCTGTTACCTGAACCAGCTGAACTGAGAAGCTGCTGCACCTGCACCAGCTTTGGAGTCTCACTGCAGGGTCCAAGTCTCACTGCAGGTGTCCAGGGCTGGAATAAAGGACAGCATGGTCAGAAATCCTGGCCTTGTCCATCTGTTTCCCTTGAACTGGCCCAGCACAGTTCAGCAGCTGCACAGTCACACCTACAGCCGATCTCATCCAAAGAAGCAAACCCAGCTTCTCTGCCAATATCTCCTAAACTTTTCCTGAGGATGTTTTGTAGGGTGAAATAGAAACACTCCTAAAATAGGAGCTGCTTGTAAAATAAGAACTGCTACTGCTTAAAAAAGTCATCATCTTGAATGCTAATACAGATAATCTTCAACAGACTGCGGCCCCACCACAGATTAATTTCAGTACAGAGATTATGTTAATACACAAAAAAGAAGTTGTGATATTGAGTTAGATCAAAGATTTTTTGTTTTAGTCACTGTCTTTGGCACCAGGCAGCAATGCCTGTTTCAAAGTAGAGTCAAAGGCCTCTATAAAGCACTGGGTTGAACAGTAATTATTACAGGGAAAGGCATAAAGTTTAGACCAGAGTGTTGCTTGATCTTGATCTAACATTAGTTGCTTAAAGTAATGGGTGTTTGATCAGGAATGACAAACTTGTAGGGAAGTCCTGAAAAGTCCCAGCCCTTTGGTGCTCCCAGAAAAGGCTTTTTGCAGGGAAGAGGGTCCGAAGGTGTTGGCAGGGGCTGATATGCTTCCTTGCCTTTGGAAAAATCTTCTTCCCCTCCCCTGAGGCTGCAAAGCAGACTTCAGAAAACAGACATCCAGCACCTCAGACTGGCAAGTGAGTGCTTGAATCTTGTCACAACATGAGCCCTGAGTACTTCCCAGCCGGGGGAAAATAATGCCATTAGTACAGCAAAGGGATGGAGCTGCATTAGCTGCACCCGAGAGAGGGCTCGCCTGCACAGCTCAGCACCCGCCACAGCAGATGGAAGAGCAGTTTGAGAGGGGTTTAACAAGCAGGTCTCTCCTCCTGTTCCATTTAGGAAAGCTCTGAATCACACAGGCACGGGAACAGAGGCCTCCTTTCCCCAAGAAGCACTAAAGGAGCTCAGGCTGCAGGAGCAGGTTGTGTTTTGGTGCTTTGAGGAGCCCTGCAGAGGCTCCCGCAGGCAGCTCTGTGTCCATGGAGCCCACGCCAGTCCAGCACGCATGGACACGTGGCCACTGCCATCAGGGAAGGGCTGCAGGGCTGCCTCTGCCCCTGGGAAGCTGTGAGAGTTAATGGCTTTGGGGAGGGAAGCCCCAGCCTGCCCAGGCTGCCACCATCTCCCTCCACGCCGAGCGGCTCTGCAGCCCCGGCTCTGCAAACCACCTGCTCCAAACCCCAGCCACAAACCCCAGCCACACACTGAATTGAAGTAATTCTTCCTTTATGCAGCCATAGGCTGGGACATGGATTGAGGAACCAGGAAAATACAGAGTGAGCCATCATCTTCTTGAGGTGAGTTTAAACTTTACAGGTTCAAATCTCAACTGGACTGTTTCACAAAAAGAAACCAGAGCTTTGTAGCTATTCATGTGAAAGTGCAATATCGAGTCCCCAGCCCTGGAGGGATTTAAAAGATGTGCGGACGTGGCCCTTGGAGACCTGGGCTTGGCAGTGCTGGGGGAATGGCTGGATTCAGTGATGTTAAAGATTTTCCCAACCTAAACAATTCTGTGATTTCCACCCACAGCTGACGTGAGCAACAGGATAACAGCCAGGTTCCCTACACATCACCTCAAGGATCTGGAAAATCCTGGAGCCAGTTGCAGGCTGTGCACCCGTGCTGGCATGTGTCACCCAGGCGGCATCCCCCGTGGCACGGAGGGAGGGGAGCATGGCTGGTTATCACTCGAGAGGGGACCATAAAGAGCATCTTGCTAAGAGCTTTCTCGTTAGTAGTAGAGAGCTGGAGACTGCATGATTCATCATCCCCCTTTTGGAAAGCTTGCAGAGTACGGAAAGAGCACAAATACAATTCCAGCAGCCACGAAACACCGTGCCTTTGCACATTAGCTTTGCAGGGCAGTCATAATCATCTCCATTTATTTTATTTAATCCTTTAAGTGCACAAATGTGAAATGGTTCTGTAAGTACTGAGAGGATAAATGAGGTTAAAACATTCATGGGCAGTGAAATCAAGTGAGGCTTACGTTGGTGTTTTGCACCTTCAGCTCTCTGTCATTTTTGCTGGAACCATCACTGAGCAATCAGCTTTAAACATTTCAGACCTGGGTGCAGAGCTTCTGTGTTAAATGTCTCTGCTTTTAGGGAAATCCAACTCTTCATTATAAAAGAGCTGCACAGAAAAGGCAAAATGGAATAAACACCCCTCACTCTAGGATACTTGCATTGGAATCAGGAGGAAACTGCAGGTTTTTTGACAAGAGACTGATTTTAACAGAACCCTGGGAAAGCAGATCAGCTCTGGCCTGCTGGATCCCAGGATGGAGGCAGCACAGCTCCAGCTCCCAGCTTTCTGTGGAGACGGGATGTGCACACAGACAGCCACAGGGAGCTGAAAGGGAAGAGAGGCTGGAGCAGGGCTGGGAACCAGCAGCCCTAAGGGCAGGAGGAGAGAGAACCCAGGCTCCAGCTCCTCTTCCTCAGCCACAGCCGCTGCTGCTGTCAGGCCTCCACAAGTTTTTAAGCTCAGATGCTTTAATTCATTTCATTTTCCATCTTAATGTAAATTTACAGTATGAAAACTAGGAATAATTTAACACTGGGAAAGGAAAAGATGAAACAAAAGCCTGGAAATCTTGGCAGTCTCTTTGAAAGCAAAGAAAATGTCACAACTCTCTTTTAACAGCATCTTTGTTTTTGCAGGCAAATTACAAGTCCAGGTTCAGAAGTGTTTTTGTTCTGCCATTCTGCTGTGACAGTGTCTGCTGGCAGCCTCTAATTCATTCAGGAAAATCCACAGCAGCAGTGAAGAGGAGGAAATGACAACAGCTTTGTGCAGCTCCTCTTCCCTCCCTGCCAGGCAGCAGCAAACACTGACTTTCAGTGGAGAGGGGTTTTAGGACTTCTTAAGCCCTTCTTGACACTCCTCAGGCTCTTGTCTGTGCCTCCGGATTTTTAACTCCAGATGACCTACAGCCAAATCGCCCCAAGTCCCTGCCTCACTTCACAGCTCATTTTATCTGATGAGCTCCTGTGCCTTATCAGACCAGATATAAAAGGCAAATAAGATGCACAATAATTAACACAGAAGATCTGGGCTGCTCCTGTAGCCAAGATTAATTCAATACATTTTCAGAGCCCTCGGGGATATAGATTCTGGGAGTCTGATCTATGGTTATTATTCTTTTAAAGGAAAATAGATTTACCTAATTTACAATCAGTTCTGATGGTGGGAGGAGGAATGTAATTCTTTTTTTCTTTTGATAAATATACTGCAACTTTTCTATAATCCCTATTAATCTGATCTCCTAGGGAAAATTTTGCTGATCCATCATCTTGCAGCAGTCTTAATTCCCTTAGTGCCTCCAGGCAGGAGAAATGGATTTCCTTAGACTGTGCCTCTAAAACCTCGAGTGAAAACTCTCCGGGGAACTCAGCCCCTGTCCGTGGGAAGGAAAATGTGTCTGTGGAGGCCGGAGCGAAGGGGCTGTGGGCAGCCACTGCAGCGATCCCTAAAGCATTCCCATGGGAAAGCTGCAGCGCTGCGGGTCCCTCCCCCGTGGCCGCTCGTGCAGACACCGGCACCACTCACCGCTCCCCTTCCAGAGCAACAGGGAGAGAACATCTGTTGAAAAATAAATGCAGGACTAATTATATATGATTGAGGATTTGAAACTGCTATTTTTAGCCTTGCTTTAAAAAGATGTGATGAATCAAAGGTTTGTGCTCAGCATTTTGATCTAACAGAGGAGCGGGGTGTTGACCTTCAGAGGAGGAGCCCCGAGAGCGGCGGTGCCGCCGGGGAGCTGTGCCCTCCAGGGCAGCGAGGCACACGGGCACAACCACAAAATCATTTCAATGGGAAAGTCTCTGGTTTTCCTTTCAGGATGAGAGGGAGCAGGTGAACATCAAGGCTCTTTTCCTTATCAAGTTTCCTTCGGCTCGTTCTGCGGGAAGATCCGAGAGGGGCGCATCTGAGGACGAGCATCAAAGGGCCGGGAGGATGCTCTGGAAGGCAGCGCATCCCACGGGAGGGCTCCCGGCTCCTGCCGGGCTCTGATCCCGCATCCTGCCATGGTGTCATTGGCAGAGAATCACAAGAAAATCCTGACAGAATTGGTTTTCATCTGCTGCATTAAAAAGTAAATGGAGTCCGTGGAGATGTTCGAGAGGGGCCATAAATAGAGGGCGGGCGAGGCTGCGGCGAGAGCCTGGCAGGCTGGATGCCCCCTCCAGGAAATTCTGTGTTTAAAGAACAATCCGGAGACATAAAAGGAAGACGGACTCAGTTCTGGTGGCTGCCAAGAGAGCCATAAATGCCCAGAGCACACATATTTGCTCAAGTGATGGGATTGCTCCCAGCGCCAGCCTCCGAGCCGGGGGTGCTGCTCTGAGCTCTCCCAGGCTGGGAACCGCAGGAGCAGCGGGACAGCGGCTCCTGGGGCTGTGAGGAGCCCCCAGAGCGCAGCCAGAGGGGCCCGGGGGGAGCAGCGTGTGCTCCCCACATCCCCCAGTGCTGGGAAAGACAAAGGAGCTGATGTTCCTGCTGGAAACCCGGGAGCTGCTCCATGGCCCAGGGAAGAGCGAGCCACGTGCAATCTGAAGAGAAGCTGTTTTTCACACTTATTGCCCTTGAATTGGCAGAGGGAGACATCATGTTTTATATTAACTTCATAATAATTACAGTTATTACTGAATTCATGTATACCAAAGAGGCTACAGCTCCCTAGGAAAGCTCATAATATTATTAAGAGAGATGCCAGTCCATTGGCAGTATCGTGTAATGAGCTAATTCAAACATTTTGATATTAGACAGCGCACCTCCAAAAATGCATGGATTTGTGCCTGGTGTCTGGGATCGATGGTAGCGACACATCTGGCACGCACGGAATTGTCCTTTGGAAAAAAATGCTTTATAAAGCACAAGTAGCACAGCCCGAGAACAGCAATAAGTGCTGCCTTTAAAATTTAAAGCAATGAAAATAAATCTAAAGATTTTTAATATAGGGGAATGCTGTGAGAAATGAAGGTATTGCAGCTAGCTGTGGAAAACCAACGGAAAGGAAGATTTTGTCTGTAAGACATATTAAGGAATTCACCCAGCCTCTTCCCATCCTTTCCACACGATTAATTGCAGAGATTTAATTTCTCTGGGCATGTGTTCGCATCGGCAAACAAACTTTTCCATCAGATTAGAAGAGGTGACCCATCTCCAGAGCAGCTGTTGTTGTTGCTTAAAGTTCTGCAGAGTGGCTAAAGGAGTCAGAAAAGGTCAGCTTTGCACCAGAAGGCTGGGGGGGGACAGCAGCTGCTGGCAGCAGGCAAGGAAATCCTGGCACAAGGAAAAAGTGTTTGTGCTCGGGATGTCAGAAGTTGGGGCAGCTCCATCCCATCCCATCCCATCCCATCCCATCCCATCCCATCCCATCTCCCTGCACGGATAATGGAGCAGGGATTCGTGTGTGGTGTCAAAGTGACATAAACTCAGCCTGGGCCTGTAACCTCACATCGATTTTTACTGTAAATCTAATACTTGAAGTCTGCCATCAAATGAATTGTTGCACATAAAACCCAACCGTCCAATGTCAGGAGGAAAATCAGAGCTTGATTCCAGGACTGTTGCAATTTCCTCCATAATGTCAGGCTATAGCAACACACACATCTTTCACAAAAATTAAATTGCTATTAAACTTTCTGCCCATCTTTGTAAATTAACCTCTCTTTCATCTCAGCTTTTGATTTAGCAGGAAATAATTTTTGGAGCACTTTCCAGACTTCTTCCATTAGGCGTTTGGGCTGTGGTCAATAAGGCTGAGTTAATTACCTGCCTAACCAGATCACGCTGCTGTGCAAACTGGGGCCTCGTCTGTGCTGCAGATGCTGCATTTCTTTCTTCTCAAAGGTGAAGCCAAACCCCCAGGACAGCCCCCCTGCAAGCTCCAGCCACAATTTGCTCTGTATCTTTCCAGGCCAGAGCTTGGGAACCTGACACCCTGGACCATAAGGACTTGGGAGAGCAGCTGGGGACATCCCAGATGTTGGATTTGCCACAGCCTGGAGAACCTTTGCATCCACAGACTGGGAGGTGACCGCAGGCTGTGGTCAGCACTTGAACCCACCCCACAGCTTCAGCCCCAAACCAGCAGCCCCCATGCTCAGCCTGTACAATCAAGGGTGAAAAAACAACACCCAAACATCTTTCTTTCTTTTTTAACCTGTGTTTTTCACGTGGAAGTCCTGGCCCACAATCAGACAAGGCTGTGTCCAAGCCAGGTGAACCCTCATTTATCCAATATCAACAAAGCCCTAATTGAGAGATCAGTTGGGAACCTGCCTCTTCATGCACAATTTGGAGAGCTGACAAAGGCACCTGTAGGGGCTGGAAAATAAGTTCTGCCTCATTACAAAAGAAATTGCATCTAAATGAAAAACAACATATAATAAGAGCTCTAAAGCGCCTGCAAAATGCTGCCAAGCAGACAGGTAATGCAGTGATAGATAGCACACACCATGCCTGGGACAAGGGTCACCCTTAATTATTCAGCAGTTGAAGGAGCTGAACTCATTTCCCCACAGGCTTAAATGTTTTTTATGATGATCTGTAAATTCCA
Source organism: Gymnorhina tibicen (assembly GCA_013399875.1). Classification (NCBI taxonomy): domain Eukaryota; kingdom Metazoa; phylum Chordata; class Aves; order Passeriformes; family Artamidae; genus Gymnorhina; species Gymnorhina tibicen. Next base: position 1,153,889 of record VXAZ01005871.1, on the reverse strand, counting down.
GGGCAGAGAATTAGCTGTCCAGACCCTAAGAATTGCATCCCTTTGATAGATTAGAACCTAAAGAATCACATGCATAGCAACGCAGGGGCACATTTTTCCATTAATACTTGGAAAAGTCAGGATACCCTTCAAACATTCTCCTCCCCTTCTATTTGGCTGTGGCTGTTTTTAAAAATTTAATGGCCTAAACTGCAAAATATTTAATAAATCTGGGAAAGGATGTGTTAGCACATCTCCAGCTTTAACTTGTTTAGCTGAAAAATGTGCACTTTATAATTACTTACATAATTACTCATGTACTGCTTGGAGGTTGGACTTGGAGGCAATTTCCAGCATTAATGCTTCTATGATTCTATTCTTCCACAAGTAAATTTGATCCCATCACATCTACTTTGTGTGTGATTCAGATCTTTTAAATTATTATTCATTATTATTTTTGTTTTTTAGAGCATCTCCCCCAGCTGTGGGCACACAGGAGCAAGTCCAGCTGCCAAGGAGACCTGGCCAGCCTGGATTTCTCCAGCGGGTTTGGTGGGGAGCCTTGGGCTTGGGACTGGAGCTGAGCAGGAGCAGAAAGGCTCTTCCCTCTTGCCGCAGTCTTTCATAAACCTGAGGGAATAGAGCCAACCCTGTGCCGCTTTCTGGGCTGCAAAATGAGATCAGGATAATAAAAGACATCCTGGAAATCAACAATAATGGTAAAATGATGTTTTGACACGGAGGCCATATATGGTTGATGGGAAAAAATGAACAAAGTAGATGATGGAGGAGGTGCTGGAAAAATAGTCTCCATCAGCTGATGAGGCTCCTATTCAGCAGATCCCAGACAAACGTGATGGATTTCATTGAAAAATCCTTGGCTGTCTTGGTTCTCACTTTCTCACTTCTCACTTTCTTTCCTTTAGGGTTACATAATCCTTTTCTTCCCTTTCCCCCTTTTTGAGGGCTGTTTCCATTGTGCCCTGCAGTGCGAACACCCTGTGCAGTGCCGGGGCACAGGCAGGGATGGAGCTTGGAGGCCGCCTGGGCACGGAGGAGCTGCAGGAGCTGGGCACTGGCGGCTCGGATCACGGCGGTTCTGGGAGAGACCCCCGGTCCTCCCCGGGGACGATGGTGACAGCAGAAAGCCCCAGCGCTGCGGGCGCAGGGCCACCCCACAGGGTCCTGGGGTGCCCAGCCCCGTGGGTCGTGCCCTTCCCCTCTCCCTTCCCCAGCCGTGCCCGGCACCGCGCAGGACCCCCCAGCTGCGGCCCCACGGGCACCTCCGGCTCTCCCAGGGCCCCTGGCCCGGCTCTGCCAGGGCACAGACACCGCACACCGGTGCCCGAGGAGGCTTTCCCTGCCTCAGCCCTCCCCGAGGACGCGCTGGAGCGCTGCTGGCGTTGGCAGCCGCGCCAGCCCACTGCAGAACAACACCTCAATGCAAGATTAATGAACAGAGGGGAACATCGTCAGCGATTAAAATAAAAGGTACAAGATGCTACCGTTGCAGGCAGGAGCCCCAGCAGCTGCATCGGGATCTATATTGTTTAATAATGCACATTAAATTATTACAGACTTTTTTAAAAGCTGACTCTGCTCTGTGTAGCACCGATGTAAATCTGTTGCCAATGCGGGATAATCCTCCAACATGTTTCTTTTTTTTTTTATTTTATTCCTTCCGCGTGTTTCTCTGTAGCCTCCACGCACTCAGCAAAGTACCAGTTTGTGCCACAGCACCCCAGCATCCTGATATTCACCTCTAGTTTCGTATCACGTGGGAAAAGCTTGGCAAAACAAGCGCAAGACAAGCCCAGAGACAGAAAAGTTACAGAGGCCGAGGGGCACTGGAGCTCCTGCCGGGCTCGTGTCTGCAGTCAAGGGGCACAAACGCCCTGCTCCAGCTCAGCAGACCTGCGGTAATGCATTTCTCATGGGCTAAGCCAAAAGAATTGGGAAATATTTTGAGTCAACCTGGAAAATATTATGTTTTCTTTCCAAACTGAAATCACCCAATATTTGTTTATAATTTCTGTATTTTGTTGATTTTGAACCTTAGCAAAATACTGGTTTGTTTTTCAGGGCTTAATATTAGTTTCAAAGTAAATCTTATTAATATTTAAAATGAAAAGCTATTTCAGACCTTAAGATGTAGATGCTGCATTTAATAAACATCAATAGTAAATGTTTTGATTTTCTGAAAAATGTTTTATGTACTGAAACCCTTTGATAAATGCAACATGAATTTACAAGCACTTGCAACTCATTCAAACCTGCATTTTTTTCACCAAATAAAACATTCAGCTGCAATGTTTTTCCCAACTCTAATGTTTGTCCTGTGCCTAGGGGTGAATTTCGCTCGGTGTGAATAACAATGCGGCACAGACAAGATCAATAAATCTCATATTTCATTTGATTCACCGTCGCGTTCTGGGCGGGCCCGGCACAGCTGTGGCATCACCACCCAGCACTCACAGCGTGCCTTTAGTGCCATCGAACAAGGAGGAAAATGCCTTTAAAGGGAGGTTGTACCCAGAGTGGATGGGGAGCCCAGAGGGTGCTTGGGGTGCTCAGAGGGGAGCGGGGACGTGGCTGGGGCTCTGCGGGGGCCCCGTGTGGACCCTGGGAGCTCCGTCCCCCCGGGCCCGGCACAGCTCCCTGTGCTGGCAGGGCACTGGCCCCAGAGCTCCCCTTCCCTCCCAGCTGAGCCAGGCCGGGTAACAGAGCTGAGCTCTGCCCGTTCTTTATCCCGGGGAGAGCCCAGGCGGCTCCCCAGGGACGGGACACCCAGCTGGGGACAGCTGCTCCCACGTGCGCTGGGCTGGCACCGGCGCCCGGGCTCTGCAGGTCCCTCCTGCCCGTGGGCCAGATCTGCCCCAGGAGCACAGAACCGCTGGTGGTCCAAGATCCTCCTCCAACCTTTGGCCAACACCCCCTGCCCACCAAACCAGAACACGAAGTGCCACGTTCACCCTTTTTTGAACATCTCGTTCCTTTCCAGCCTTGCACTCCATTCCTCTGCTGCCTTTGCTGCTCCCTGCCATCCTACCCAGAACAATCCCAGCATTGTTTTATTTGTCTTAATATGAATTACAAAGGGATTTCATAAATCGGTGGATTTGGCATTTCTCATTTGGAGAACACTTCAGAACAAACAGATGTGAAGGGGGAGCTGCCCGGAGGTTACAGCAATAACAATAATAGGGTCAGAAAGTGATTTATGACCGTGCCTTGTGGTGCCCGAGCCCAGCAGGGAGAGGCACAAGGGGACACATTCCCTGCACTCTGTGACTGTGCAGTGGAAACAGGTTCATAGAATTATGGAATCAGTGAGGTTGGAAAACACCTACAAAATCATCAAGTCCAGCCTTTGACTGAATCCCACCATGCCCAACAAATCATCAGCATTGGGCTGAGGAAAAGGGAGATGCCAAACACCAATTTCTGCTTCACCACAGAAAGGTTTTAGGATGATGCAATGCTGTTAGAGAACTCTGAGGAACTCGTAATACGTTGGCCACGTTACAGAAGTGTTTGGGTGATGAGCTCCTGAAAGGAGAGATTAATCCACTGGAGTGAAATAACTTTGGTACGTGCTCTGTTCTGCATTTGATGACTAATTATCAGCATCTAACAAGAGAATGTTATCTTTAAATCATGTAAAGGGTAAATGCTTTTACATGGTGCTGAAGACTACCCACATGAGAAGGCTGAATATTTCTTTTATTGCCATGTTTATCTGTTTTTATCCGCGTTGAGTAGAGAATACTCTGCTTTAAAAATACGTTGTGGCTTCTTTGATTTCCTAAATAGATTTATAATTATCTCCAAATTGAACACACTCAGCTTCTGTCCAAGTAATTTCCAGGCACTGTCCTTCACAGGAAGTGCAGCCCTTGGCAGATTTTCACTGGGCTCTTCGGATGCAGGAAATGAGGGGGAATGAGATAAATCAGTGCAGGGTCTGTGGAGCTCTGGGGTGAGGGCACACACACGGTCAGGCACTCACAGTACTGAGTCGTGTATTTTTTCTTCAGACCTGACTGCAGGAAAATTTAGGACTGCCCTGGACAAGGCTGGAGCAGAGAGTGTGGAGACAAACTGCAGCTCCTCAGGGTGCACCCACATTGGCTTTTCTCTCCCACATCACTGAAAGCACTACAAGGTCCTGATCCCACACTCTCCATCCTCTCCCCAAGCCAGCCTTCTCACCCAGCTCATTTAGGGCTCTGTCTGCGCTTCATTCCAGTGGCCATCCCAAGATTCCAAAAATTCATCCTTCTTAGAGCTGTGATTTATGCAAGCCTCCTCTGCAGTCTGTGGGAACAGGCACCTCCAGAGCATCATCCAAAGAGCAAAGCCAAAGATGCAGGATCCTGCTGTGAGTCACCATCCCAAAGAGCCTCTTGCCATCGGCGAGACCGAGAGCAAACGGGATCTGATGGAGGCGGGAAGATGCCAAAGCTGACAGGATAAATCTGAGCCAGTATCTACAGTGGGGGCACATCCTGAGTCTCCAGTAGGATCCAGCCCCTGAACCTTCACACGGACTCAGAAGTCAGCCTGGATATCAAAATTCTCCATTCACACCAGCGAAGGGGCAGGAAAAGAGAAGTGCTGGGGGAAGAAAAGCCAAAATTGCTCCCAGGTAGTTCTGGCCCTGGTTGGGAGGGGAAGAGCTGAGCTTCCTGGAGGAGATCCCACTCTCACACGGTCACATCAGTGTCACAGTCCAGGTTCATCTGATCTCTCTGTGCTTTTCTGAACTTCTCCCAAAATTTTTTTCTTTTTTGGTGATCTAAGGTTTAATCCTCCAGTGCAACAGGCTCACAGCCAGCTGTTTCCATGCCAGGTTTAGGAATAATTTCTGTAATTTTTGTAACTTGGGAGAATGTTGTTAGCTTGTCCTCAAAAGAAATTGAGCAAAATAACTACAAAGTAGAACAAAATAATATAAGCAGGCTTTAATTCTGTGAAACCTAGGGAATTAAAGCGCCTCTGTTTAAATAGCACTTAGTGCTGTTAAATTAAACACACTGCCAAAGGAAAGGTTTTCTGAGAACAAATAAGAAAAGAATCACTTCTAAAACAGATGAGTTTAGGTTCAGGGCTGTTGCAGAGCCCCAGTGCTTCAGCGACACCCTTCAGCAGTGACATTTCTGGAGCCAGGAGTCAGCCAGCAGAGACAGCAACAGCCAATTTGTGGTTTGTTAGAGTTTACACTTGTTTACTGCCATGGAAGTAGACCAGACACTGATCTAAGAAATTGGGAGGGAAATTGTTTGAGCCAAGTGTGTCCTTGTCAAGAAAATCATTTGACTCTGGTCTTTGTGCCTCAAACTGCAGCAATAACCCGTTGTGGGAAGACTGGCACTGCTGAGAGTGAAATGGGAATGTGGAGGAGTCAGCAGCTCCTGCAGCACAGCCCCACTTCAGCGTTAATTTAAAGCTCACACTGGACATCTAAGTGCCTTTTATCACAGAATATTTTAAAAGGAACAACATTTTCTGACATAAATGTCTCTGCTAATGACAAAGACCAGAAGTAGCTTGTGGCCAAAGAATAAATGTTTTTTGAAATCTTAGCAACAGCTCACGCACTGAATGTCATCATCCTCCTGGGAAGCCTGTTGCTCTGTTCTCAGGGTTAGGTGAAATTATCCCGAGTCCTGTTTGCGATTTTGTGTGGCTGTGCATCTTATCCTTCTGTCTGAAGGTCAGATGAGAATTCTCCATCCCTACTTTTGTTCCTGAAGAGACCTTATGAGTAGAAGTCAGGAAGTGATAATCATAATTCTTTGGTCTTAATAGCACTTTTTGTTACTGTAGCGCTTATGAAAACTCCTGGAATTTAAGCTGGAGCAGAGAAAAAGGCTCATTTAGCGCGCTGGGCAGGGCTGTCAGCAGGGCTGACCAGCCCCTGAGCCAAATTCTCTTCTCTTCTGCTCTGACTCTCCCCTGCAAGAGCTGCTAATGCTGTATCTGGACGTCCATGGAAGGGAGTTAGAGCAGGTGCTGCCCCAGGAGGGAGATCTGTGCCCGTGCCGTGACTCCCCCCTCGCCCAGCCCTGTGTGACAGGGAAACGTGCTGGAAGTGTGATCCCAGGGCACAAGGAAACGTGCTGGAAGTGTGATCCCAGGGCACGAGGAAACCTGCTGGAAGTGTGATCCCAGGGCACAGGGAAGCGTGCTGGAAGTGTGATCCCAGGGCACAGGGAAACGTGCTGGAAGTGTGATCCCAGGGCACAGGGAAACATGCTGGAAGTGTGATCCCAGGGCACAGGGAAACGTGCTGGAAGTGTGATCCCAGGGCACAAGGAAACCTGCTGGAAGTGTGATCCCAGGGCACAAGGAAACGTGCTGGAAGTGTGATCCCAGCCCCTCGAGCGCCGGGGGCTCGGGTAAGTGATACACACACCGTTTAGACAACATTCCAGCACTAATTAGAACCTAAAGTCCTGCTTATTTCATGATTTCATTTTGTTGTTTTCTAATTGTAAATGTAAATGTTTATTTTCCCTTCAGGGAAACGTCTCGGTGGCCTGCAAGGCTCTGGCCTTGCTCTGTGAACCACCAGCAATTCTAAATGAACATTTTTCATGTGTCTCCTTGCAATGGATTAATTAGTAAATAATCATAACCCCTCTCTTCTCCTCGGTGCTGTTGCCATGCCAAGGAAGGGCTGTAGCTGATTCCACCCAGCTGCCTGACGAGCCCACGGCACAAAACCTCCACTGCCGCAGGTCCGAGTGCCACGTGACAGCTTTCATTGTCAGCTGGGTCTAAAATCCACATTTTAACAGGGCTTGGGATGCTACAGAGTCAGCCCCTGGCCACAGCCCAGCGAAGCACTTAGTGCCTGTTTACTCCGTGTGCATTAGCAGCCCCTTGACTGGCTGGGCCTTCAGGATCTTCATTTTAAACAGGGGCTGAGTGTTTCTGAATGCTCCAAAGAGCCAGCACCTCGCAGGGCTGAGTGCTCAGGGTTAGCTCTGCCTGGCCCCGGAGCACAGCCCTGCTCTGTGTCCTCTGCCGTGGACTCAGTCCCCCCACCCTCTCCCCCAAAATCAGCTCTCAGGAGGGACTCCTGGAAATAAGCAATCGCAGGATTTACCCCTACCTTGGCCTGCATGTTTGAGAGCTGTAGATGATTTATCTGCTCAGAGAAGGATTATTTTTGAGCCTCCCTTTGCCAAGAAACGTAAGCCTTATCAAATGGAAATCAGAATCTATTCTTCGGATCAGCAGCCTGGATCACGGCTCAAGTGGAAAGCAGGTCACTTAAAATCAGACCTTTCATGAATATTTATCTCGCTTTTCATTAAGCTTTACACCTGAGGGTCTGATCCTGAACCCACTGAGTGCCTGCACAGAGTGCTGCCTGTTCCCAGCCCCTAACGCAGCCAGGGAATAAGGTACAGTCTTATTTGGATCTATAATATATGGATAATAGATAATAAATTAATTCCTTTCTTTCTGCTGCTGTTTGCAGTAGCAATAAAGGAATTGTCAGATCCAAATTCCTAATTACCCATGTCACTCCTCCAGGATAATTTAACCCTGCTCCTCAGCTTCCTCATGCAGATGAAGGCTGTATCCCAGGCAATGGGCCTCTGCAACAAATAAACTGTGGGGAAAGGTTCTTCAACACTTTGAAAACTGAGAAAAAGAGGAATTTTATCTGCCTCCATTTCTGCCATCAACAGAAATAAAGAGCTGCTTCTCATGGTCTGAGAAACTGAACAACGGCTGCAAACTCAGAGATCTCCAAACAAGAAGTGGCATAAATTGAGCCATTTCATCAAGAGCAAAGCCATCATTTGGATGGAACTCCATTCAAATGCTATTACATGGACTTATTGTTGGCCATTTCAACATTTGCTGTGCTCCCATTTAAGCTGGGTGTATTGTCCTGCTACATCACCCCCGACTGCCGCGTTCTGCACGTTCTTCCTTGAACACAGGGTTAGAAAATACATTACCTGAGCATTCAGCTACAACAATAAAGGTTATCCTATCTAATTGAAAAAAGGAGCTGGTGTAACTCATTCCGTGGTGAGCAATATGAGTTTTCATTACAGAGGATTTCCTGGTCAGAAACATGAGCACAGTGATTTTGAAAAATCCCATTCTTGTGATTTGCCAGCTTCTCCCCCAATACAAGCCCAGAATTACCAATCATTTTGGCCCTGAAGTTCGCTAAGAGCAAACCCAGCTGTATTTAACAAGACGTGCCAATATGTCTTGATCAGGCTCCCTTCTCCCTGCAATAAAGGTAACACCACTCAGCACCAATAAATCTGGCATTTTGGGTGATGTGACACATTTTCCTAACAAGCCCAACAGTTGTGTCTTTTTACATGAAGAGTAAGAACACCTCCTGCTCAGAGAGATGTTTGCATAAATATCCCGTCTGAGCTCCTTGAGAGGCTTAGATGAGAGATTTTCCATTCATGAAGAGCTTCCTTTAGCTCTGGACTATCCAAAAATACTAACTGAATTTACTTTCAAGCTATCAGCTACTGCTGCTGCTGTGAGCAAGTTTAAATTAATGCATTAACAAAAGCTCCCTTTCTCTCTCAAAGGTCTGTACTGAGGATTAAGATCTGAATTCCAGGTTAGCCCTTAATGACACACAGATGCACCTTCCCTTTAGCTGGGAGACTACATCCTGCCAGAGCAAGGCAGAAATAATGATCTTACTAGATTCAATATTAAAAAAATAAGATTAAGCTTGAATTCTAGTTATAGAATTTGTCTGCAGGTAAAGTTATTTTTAATCTGTTCCAAGATAAAGGAATACATTTATTTCTGCCTATTAGAATGCTCATATATAGAGAGGAATTTGATATGATAAGTTGGTTTGAGGCTAAATCCACCTCTTGGGGTTTTTTTCCTCAGCAATGAGTGGGGACCATCCACTCCTGACCGTTAGGAAATGTTAGGAAAAACCTGCCCATATCTGGGGGTCCAGGCTCACCTGGTGGAGGAACATGGACAATCTCACTCCCAAATTTCTTCTCCCTTCCCCCACATGTAATAATAATAAAAAGGAATGATGATAGTACAGGACTCATTCCCCAGACAATAGCTAGGCAGGCTGGATATTGCTTTATGGCTGTTGACTTGATTTAAAATGCACTCTTAAAAATGAAAGAACAACTCCTTAAATTTGCAGTAAATGTATAGTTCCCCAGACCTGATTTACTGGTTATGAGCCACCAAAAAACTGCAATTCCAATTGATGGTGTTGTTGACTGTGGCAGCGAAACCCTCAGCATCACTCAACGCTGGTAATCATTCCAAACCTGATAATTTAACATTGATCATCTATTTCAGGTTGGTTTGGGTTTTGTTGGGGGTTTTTTGCCTTCTTTAATTGAGCTCTCCACTGGCAGCAGCTGAGGGTGATTGCTTTGATGGTGACGGGTTAACCCACGAGTGCGAGATCAAAGCAGCACACTTGCCTTGTGCTCTGCTCACTTCAGAGCTTTTTACCCTGGGTTGGCTCATAATTACAAGAATTCCCAACTGGCTGGAAGCAGATCTTGCAAAAGGAGCTTGCTGCAGAGCAGTTGGATAAAGAGCAACGTGTAAAGTCCTGCCTGGGCTGTCAGACACGAAAACTCCGTGGGAAATGGGCCTGGGCCATGGAGTGCACTGGGAAGGGACAGAGGACTGAGGACAATCAATCAAAGCCCTGATTCGGTGCCACTCCTGCCCTTCAAGGGTCTTTTCCCTCCACTGTCATGTGTGACCCTTTCTTGATTCATTAACATCAGCTGAGCAGAAAATGTTGCAGCTGCTGGGTGACTCTCACTGCTGCTGGACCCCATCCACGGCTCCTTCCTCTCTCCTTTTTGGAAGAAGTGGCAGAATGCAGCTGCCTGTGAGGCTTTATTTTGGGTTGGAAAATCTCCAGACACAGAGGGGGAAAAAACTGAGCACGATGTGAATCAGAGATGGCCTTGAACCAAAGCCCTTGGTTTCCAAAGGCTCCCAGGCAGGGCAAGGCTGCAGAGCAGGGCTGGGATAGAGACTGTTCAGCAGAATCCAATTTCTTGCAGTGTTTTTCTGTCTCAAAGAAAATTTAGATTGGTCCTAGTGAAGACCATTTCCACCCCTAAAGCAGATGCTGCATTTTCTGCACCAGAGACACATGCAGAGGAAGGGGCTTGAACTCCTGATTTTGCCAGACCTGTGGCATGAGGGCACCGAATCACATATTTAATTTTAAGGTTACAAAGACTGACTCTTTCACAGAATCATATTAACGACCTTTCTTTAATCTCTGCAGGTGTTTTCACCAGCTTGGAGCCAAAGCAGGGGAACTGTTGGCACAATCTATGGGACACAACCAGACTACAAAGCTCTGGTGTTACGGCGAGCTGTAATTTCAGGCAGCCAGGCTGTGTTCCTGCAACTGTCACTGCAGAACTTCTGCAGCACAGCCACGCAGTGAATGGGGTATTTAGACACAGAATTTATGCAGAATAGCACCCAATGTAGAGAACAAACACAATAAATAAAATACACTGCAGAGGCAGAGGATATAAACACTGAAGACAACGTAAGGGGAAAAAAAATTAAGTGAACTATATTTAATATTGATATTTAACCATGATAGTTCATTCCATAATTTCCCTGGTTACATGGCTTGTTTTAACACCAGCAGGTTCTACTTTTCAGTAGTAGAATGAGAAAAAGTTGTTCAAAAAGTTTTAATAAAAGCTATAATTGGGGTGGTAGAACCTAAGGAGTTATTCCTAGAAAAGAGAGAGAAGGGGAAAGGCAGAATGAGAGAGCAAAAGGGAAAGAGGGAAAGAAGAGAGAGTTAAAGACAGAAGAGAGAGAAAGAAACAGAGAAAATATATCGATGAAAAAAACAGTAAGAGAAGAAGGAATATTTTCACTTCAGACTATCTGCAGCAAGCTTGCTTTTGACTTTCATACTCTATTTAAAAATACAAAATTGGGAGCATTGAAAAAGAGTTCCCAAATTAGCTTTTTAATAGAGATGGGAAGTTAAAAGGGGCCGAGTCATGGGGGAAAAGCGATTCAGAATCACAGCCAGGGCAGCACCAGCAGAGAGTGAGGCCAGAGCACGCCCCAGAGAGAGAGGAGTCAGGAAGTTTTATGAAGTGGTGACACTGTAAATCACAGAAAAATCTCTTATACCAGCAAAAGCCGAATGACATTTCTGGTTCTGCTTTCTTCTGAGCATCTGCAAGAGGGAAAGAGCAAGTGGAGATACAGGGAGGGTTTAAAAGTGGAAAGCAGTTCTGAAGACATCTAATAAAGATGGATTGAGGGTGCTTTGATACGTTTAAATTCTTACAGCCACTGGAAGTTTCTCATAGAAGTTTTAGGATTCACTTTGCACACAACCATTCATGTGTCCAGCATGCAACTCTTAATATCCCTGATCTAAAGATTATAATGCACGGTGTTTGCACGAGCTCCTGAACTACTCTGCAGACACTGTAATGCAGATTACAAATGTTACTGGGGGAGACTGGATTTGGGGAGGGTTACCCAGGACCTGATATTCAGAAATTAGTGTTATTTTTTAATAATTGCATTGAATTTTCAGAAATTAGACCCTGAACTGGATCTATCAGGGTGAGATTCAGTTGTATCTTAGGAAGAATTCCACCACTGAAAGTGTGGCCAAGCATTGGAACAGGCTGCCCAGGAAAGTGGTGGAGTCACCATCCCTGGAAGCGTTCCAAAAATGAGTAATGTAGCACTTTGTGACATGGCTTAATGGGCATGGTAGGATTCAGTCACAGGTTGGACTTCATGATCTTGAAGGTCTTTTCCAGCCTTACCAATTCCATGATAAGGGTCCTGGTTTCAGAGTTTCCAGAACCAGACTGTTGATGTGTTGAAATATTGAGGATTTGGAGGTATTTCTCTATTTTTATTTGGGTTTTCTTTTCTTTAAGAAGGTCCTGAGTTTAGAGCTCTGGGAAGAAAGGCACCTGGAAAACGGACCCTGGTCATTGCTGGCTGTACCAAGTCCCTGTTTCCCTTATTTTAAGGCACCAGAGGTACATCAGACCTCCCAACACACACCCCTTGCTCACAGCGATGCAGCTCAGGGAGCATCTCCTGCTCCTGAAAATGCAACCCCTGCAGCCCCTGGAACGCGCTGGACCCTCCCTACACTTCGGCGCGGGGACCCGGGTGCGGGGTCCCCGTTGCGGGGGTGCTGCGGGGCTGCTGTGGCCACCAGCCACCCCCCGCCCTGCGCTGCCCTCCGCCCCGGGGGTCCCGCACCCCGCTCCCCGCGCTCCCTCCCGGGGTGCCGCACCCCGCACCCCGCTCCCCGCGCCCCGCGCTCCATCCCGGGGTGCCGCACCCCGCTCCCCGCTCCCCGTGCCCCGCGCTCC
>VXAZ01005871.1:1018253-1141178 GCA_013399875.1 Gymnorhina tibicen | reverse complement strand
AGCGGGGGCAGCGGGTGCCCCCGGCCGCTCCCACCCCCGGCCCCGCTCCCTTCCCGCCCCTCGCCGCTGCGATCCCGGCCCGTGGCCGCACAGCCCGCGCCAGCCCCGCGCTGCCGGCGATAAAGTGCGGAGCTGAGCCGCGCAGGGAGGCGAGGCAATGGCGAGGCAGGCGAGCCCCGCTCGCTCGTGTACGTATCGCTCCCACTTTATGGAAGTCATCAACTATCGCTGCGGCGCATCAGTCACCGCCGGGAGCTGCCCGGCAGAGCAGGGCAAGGCTGGCTCGCTCTGATTTGGGCTTATGGTTATTTATTTAATGGAGATTCGACAGCAAACAGATAAATGAGCGAGGCTGCCGGGTCTCTGAGCGTGCCGAGCCCAACTTCTGACCGTGGATGAAAGAGGGATGCTGAGGTGGTGTGGAGACAGGACTGGTAAGAGCCGCCAAGGAGCAGGGCAAGCCAGAACAGCAGGGCGAGGGGGAAAGGGAAAGGTGGTGGGAAGGAAGAAGGGAGAAGAAGATAGGGAAAGATCGGTTTAAATCTGAATGATTTCTTTTTATTCCTGAATGTAGCCTCCTGCCCTGGCCAAGGTGTTGGTTGTAGGTTTGTGATGCTGGAGTAATGGCTCAGTTCCTTGTCCAGAAGGAATCCCTCCTGCCTTGTCCCCGCCTGACCGAGAGCCAGGAGGGACACACAGGGAGCTCCGGGAGAGACCCGTGAAGTTCATCCCATACTTTTCCCCCCTTCATCTCCCCCTTGGCACATTAGCATGCAGGGTAGGCTCTGGTGTGTATTTAACGACTCCATTTGCCAGCGTCTCTGTCAGCTCACACCGCTCTTCTCCAGCCGCGCTCCAGCGCCTGCCTCCCTGGACCAGCCGGGTCCAGCTCCGGCCGCCGCCACCCCGGCGGATCTCCGGGACCCGAGTGCTGTTCCCAGCTGGGCTGGGCAGCGAGGGCAAAGCTCCGAGCGGTGCTGGAAGGGGAGGGGGCAACGCGAAGCGAGCTCAGGCGAGAGAGGCAGGGAGAGCCTCCGTCTCGGCAGCAATGAGGGAGAAGCTGTTTAGTCATCTCTCTATATATACTTTCACAATGATGATCACATTTACTGATTGCTTCTGACTGCATTTAGAGAGGGAGTCAAGAGGCAGGCAGCACAGTTCACCTTTTATCCTGAGGAGTGACTGCTCCCCCTTCCTTCCCGTTCCCCAGATTCAGCCCTACTTTTGGGCGCCGAGTGTCTTTCCTTACCAGGTAAGGCAGCGCTGCGAGCCGGCAAGATGGGGCTCTCTGGGCTCACTGGGAGGGAGGGAGGGGAGAAGTTTGCATGCATTTATCCTAAGCCTGTTGCTTTTGCTCCTAAATCTCCCCAACAGACTGAGGGAGTGAGTGTTTTGCAGAAAGTTTTATTTTCTGGTGTTGCTGTGAAGGGAAAGGAATGTGTGACTGACAGAAGACACCGAGGCTTTGGCTGAGATATTTTGCTTTAAAGCAAAGGTCTCTTTGCTGCCTGAGCCTGACCCAACAAGGACAGGAGAGGGAAGAAGCAATAATCTCCAGGCTCTTCGCTCCCATTAGCAGTTTTCATCAAGAAACTTGCAGTATGTTCATCGGTCCGATTTCAGAACAGCCCTGTCTGCTTCTAGAAAGGGAAACACTGAGATTTTTGGTTTGTCTCTGCACTCTTGCGATGGTGAAGAGACATTGATCAGTGTGGCATTGCCGTGGGAGCTGAAGTGGTAAGAATCCATCCTTTACTTCTTGACCCTTTAGGTGAACAGTCATAACTGTTCTCTGTCAAGTTTTCCTCCGGAGCTTTCCTGGCCCAGCCTTGGCTGTCGGGGTTTTGTTCCAAACCGGGATGAGACCACGGTGCCCCCGGAGCGGCCGCACTGGGAGCCAGCAGAGCTCGGGAAGGACCCGATGGGGTCGGGAGTCCTGGGAGGGGGGCAGGGGGCTCATGCTCAGCCTTTTCTATCAAATTCGCTTGACTGTTTCACTGTCCCCACAGTTATCTAAAGAAACCAGATTCTTTTCTCTACAGATACTTTTTTAAATCAGGAGGCAAATTATTCTATTTTGTGTACCAGTCTTCTAAATGTCATCAGCAGGGTGCCGGTCTGCTGCGAACCAGTTCCTTTTAAATTACACGCAGAAATTACGGTAATTAAAATTAGAAATATGGATATAGCTAAATATATGCTGGTTAGAATTAAAGTGTGTCTGTTTTCTATGAGAGCTCCAGAGACTGTCAACAGTACATTAGATTTTGAGCCCAGCCAATTGCTCTCCAGCCTAAACAGACTGGTTAGCAGTTACCAAAATCCAAGCAGGCGGAAAAGGAGGATTCTTTCTACATTCTGGAGTTCTACATTCTAGATAAACTGGTTACTTCATCTTTTTTTGACTCAGCTTAGGTTGTGCAGTTCAGAATTATAAATCCAGTCCTCTCTCCCTCCCAATTTTCTTTCACTTCCTTCAGGGAGTGATAGAGTTCCAAGGACTCATGGACAAGAAAAAGCAAAACCTCTGCAACAGGCAATTTCACTACTCTTCTCACTCTTGTTCCTTCGGATAATTTATAGGTGAAAAATACTCCTCTTTCGTGTCTTTTGAGGATCAAATGGGACAGATTCAATGTAACTTTGAAAATTAAGCTGGGTGCGCTCTGTTTTCCTATCCAGCTGCATCTCTTGGACCCAGAGAAATGGGAACTAAACTTCCACAGAAGAATTCCCCCTTTCTTTCTCTTTTGCTTTAATCTCCTGTCCCTTTCATAGCCAAGATATTTATAGCTTCCCCACATATACTGCCAGCATGAAAGGACCCATTTTATCTTTTAAAAATTGATTTAAAAATGTGTAAGTCACTTATGAGTTACCAGTGCTTTATTGGAACAATTATATGTGAAGTATTTATAGTGCCTCAGCAGCTAATGTAGGTAACCTGGAATCCACAACCAAAGTTATGAAAGTACAGAAGAGATTTCTAACGTGGTTCCCCTGAGAAATCAGGGAAGATGAGGATCCAGTGTGCTGAAACTGGTCAGGTCACCAGTCAGTCCTGGCAGAAGGACTGTGGTGATGGTGCTAAGTGAAATCAAAACCCAGGGAAGACAGTTTGCCAGCAGGGAAAGCAGGAATGAGATGCCTTTTCTTGGTTTCTTGGTTATTTGCCTGTATATATTTGGTGATTAATGAATGAAATAGTTCTTATTTTTCTGCCTCCTGTTCTTAAACGTTTCATAAAAGGTAAAAGATCCAGCACTGGTGGTAGAAGGCTGCAGTCTGAGCCCACTGAGCCCCTGGAGATGCCCTTTCAGCTGAGGGCTGGGGGAGCTTTTCAAAGTCATGCAGAGAAAGTTTTCAGTGCTGAGCTCTGCCTCGCACAGACGACAGAGCCTGGTCCCCAGGGCGGCCAGTCTGGCACGATCAGCGCAATAAATTCTCTCTTTAGGGGGAGAGAAAAAGCGGTGCTTTGTAATACTGAACAATTCTTTAGAGAGAAATACTGTGAGATGTTTGCTCCAGTGCCATGTAGATAAGCAAAGTGTCTCCTTGGGATAAGCATCACTATGGATTATTATATGTTTCGTAATTACAAAAGCTCTTCAGCAGCAGTAAGATGCTCGCACGAGGGATTTCAATTGTCCTTTAGATAGTAAAATTGCATAGAAAGATGCTCCACATTAAGGTGATGAATGTTAATTTGCCCCAAAGAGGAAAAGCATTTCTGTGAGCACTTTAGTCATTTTCACCACAGATTGATTCCATCATTTTTTATTCAGTATTTTGATGGCCTGTTGGAGTCAATAATGGTGCAGCCTTACTGGCTGGAATGGCAGCTTTCATGTAAGTTAAAAACTTTAGAGTAAAACTGCCTACAAAGACTCGATTAAGCTCTGAGGGCCTGAGTCAGTGGAATCAATGGAATTTCCATTGATAAATTGACTTTTGATAGGGATCCAAATGCATCTTATATGATGATGGCACCTTTCTTCAGATAATTTCATGGCAGAATTAGAAAAGCACGGGGAAGTGAAAGTAAATGCAAGTTAAAAACAAAAGTTAAAGACTATAAGAACTCTGACCAAAGATCAAAAAGATAAAACAAATTCATGGCTAGATCAGAACACAAAAACTACTCGAACTTCAAGAGAATGTTGGCCTCCAGTGGCTGAGGATCTGGACAACTTGGGATATTTGTCATATAAAAATCCAAGAGTGCAGTGAACATACTTTGTTTCAGCCTAAGAGTCCTTCAGTTCTTCAGCTGAAGGACTTCTGCCCCTGTGAGCCAGGAAATAGGCAAAGCATCTTCCTGCTGGAAAGAAATTCTCCAGCTTTGGAGCCTTCCTTCATTCCGATGTTCTTGGTACTTGGTAGCTTAATCCATCATCCTTCACACCTGGGATTGAAGCTTGCTGGTGCTCAGGTGTTCTGAACAATGTTTCCCCAAAAATCAGAATTTTCCTCTGGTCCAGTGGAGGGCTGCAATACTTCCCGAGAGTAAACCCACCTCTAAATGAAAGAGAGCAGCAAACTGCTGCTGAGGCCAGGCCTAGCATTAAAGGTGGAAGACAACTGGTGAAAACCAGAGAAAAATTTCCATTTCCTTCAACTAAAGATGTTCTTAGTGCAAGATTCAGAACATACTGAACTTGTTTAGGGCTGGAAATGCAGCTAAGCCCAGTCCGGGTTTTTGTGGGGTACGATTCCACTGCAGG
This sequence comes from Gymnorhina tibicen, assembly GCA_013399875.1. Lineage (NCBI taxonomy): Eukaryota > Metazoa > Chordata > Aves > Passeriformes > Artamidae > Gymnorhina > Gymnorhina tibicen. Next base: position 1,136,451 of record VXAZ01005871.1, on the reverse strand, counting down.
CTGATTTCACTGGAGTTCCCAGCTCTTTCTTGACAGCTGTAGTTAAACTGATGAGCGCATGAGGCTTACACCTGGGGAATTATGGATTAGTCTTGTTTGTGAGGAAGCAAATATAAATTACTGTGTTTATGCTACTTTTAAAATGCTTTTAATGAGGAATCATTTGCTATTCAAAATTTCAATCTATAATAATGCCATAACTCCGCTGAGCTGATTATCATGTGCCTTGTTCGACATCATTCTTCACCTGGGAGGTGAGGGAGAGCCAGTGGCTTTAAATTCTCGTGTCTGTGCCAGTCCTGGACTCTTCAACCCAACGGGGCAGGACGCCCCGCGTGACTGTGTGCTGTGTTCTCTTCTGTTCTGTGTTTTAGATGGAACTGGTCTGACTCCCAGCAGGTCCCAGGAGCGTCCCAAGCCTCATCTCCAGTAACACGGCCCGGGCTCATCATGGCAGCAGGAGTAGCAGCGTGGTTGCCCTTCGCCAGGGCGGCTGCCATAGGATGGATGCCAGTGGCCAACTGTCCCATGCCACTGGCTCCAACAGAGAAAAACAAGAGGCAGGATGAGCTGATCATCCTCAATGTGAGTGGCAGGCGCTTCCAGACCTGGAGGACTACACTGGAGAGGTACCCGGACACTCTCCTGGGCAGCACGGAGAAGGAGTTCTTCTTCAACGAAGACACCAAGGAGTACTTCTTCGACCGGGACCCCGAGGTCTTCAGGTGCATCCTCAATTTTTATAGAACAGGCAAGCTGCACTACCCCAGGTACGAGTGCATCTCTGCCTATGATGAAGAGCTCGCCTTCTACGGGATCCTCCCTGAAATCATCGGGGACTGCTGCTACGAAGAGTACAAGGACAGGAAGCGGGAGAACGCGGAGCGGCTGATGGATGACAACGACTCGGAGAACAACCAGGAGGGCTCCATGCCCTCGCTGAGCTTCCGGCAGACCATGTGGCGAGCCTTCGAGAACCCCCACACCAGCACCTTAGCCTTAGTCTTTTACTACGTCACCGGGTTCTTTATCGCCGTCTCTGTGATCACCAACGTCGTGGAAACCGTGCCCTGCGGCACCGTGCCGGGGAACAAGGAGCTGCCCTGTGGGGAGCGCTACGCGGTGGCTTTCTTTTGCCTGGACACGGCGTGCGTGATGATCTTCACCGTCGAGTACCTGCTGAGACTCTTTGCGGCGCCGAGCCGCTACCGCTTCATCCGCAGCGTGATGAGCATCATCGACGTGGTGGCCATCATGCCCTACTACATCGGCCTGGTGATGACCAACAACGAGGACGTCAGCGGAGCCTTTGTCACACTAAGGGTTTTTAGGGTTTTCAGGATTTTCAAGTTCTCTCGCCATTCCCAAGGCCTGAGAATCTTGGGCTACACTTTGAAGAGCTGTGCCTCCGAGCTTGGCTTTCTCCTCTTTTCCCTCACTATGGCCATCATCATCTTTGCAACTGTGATGTTTTATGCAGAGAAAGGGTCCTCGGCAAGCAAATTCACCAGTATTCCTGCTTCCTTTTGGTACACTATTGTAACCATGACAACACTGGGGTGAGTATTACTTTTCCTTTTCCTGAGCAGCAGGCAAGCATGTACTGGGAGCTTGACTTCAGCTTCTCCTCAGCATTTTCCTGGGTGCATGTTCGAGAAGGGGCTGGAAGTGTTGAGGGCTTGATTGTTCTTTGCCTTACAACTCCTGCAATTTGTGTGCAGTTGTATAAACCAGAAAAAGCACTCACACCCGCTTGGCAAATGCTCGGCACCGCGGCAAACAAGTGCAGGAGGAGCAAGGCAGTGGAGTAGTAGGTCCTGATTCATTCCTGCAGGAGGGAAAAGCTGACCCAAGTGCAAGGGGCTGGGAGAGAGAGCTCTGCTCTCTCTGACATTCACTCCAGCCATGCCTTTTACACAAAGCTGCTGATGTATCTGTTGTGTCTCGTTGCGATGTCAGTCGTTGTTTCTTCACTTGACTTGCCAGGAACTACAGATTTGCTGAATTCAAGTGGATGTTGTGGGTCACTGTACTGAAAATACTCAGTGATGGCCAGGACATGATCTGGTTTTTACTTAATTGAGCAGGATAGGGGCTTCTTGTCTGTGTTTAGCTGTGAGTTTGAAAACCGAGCGTGCTGTGGCGGTTGCAGTAGAATTTCAAACATTCCTGTGGACGGGTACAAAGATAAAGAAATCAAAGCGAGGGGAATGTAGCCTGGAGGGCACTTTTCCCCCTTATACTTCGTTTCCGTCTTAGAGGTGTTGCGACTGAGATTATAGATTTGTGCTTCTGCTGCTCTGAACTAAAACCTCTGCGAGCAGAGTGGCCAAACCCTCACCCTGACAAGGCTGCGTAGAGGAAAGTGGGCATTGCAGGCTGCTGCTTCGGGCACACACAAAGCCAGGACCGAGTGCAATCTCTTCATCCCATACGCATAGGAAGTTAAAAGTTACTTTGCAAAGAGTTTTCCCACTGGAGAGTTCACACAGTTTAATATTCAGATGTAGACAATTCTCCTTCTTGTACTGCTGTGACCACTTTTTCTCTAAACTGCTTTTGATTTTAAACACTTGTCTGTGCCTATTATACATGAACAGGCTCACAGTAGCACTTTTAAATTATTAAAATCATAATTCAGCTGTCAGAAAGGCACCGAATCTGGGCATATGACAACTGAAAGTCTGAATTTCTTCATTAAGTGCAAATGTAGAACCTGTTTGTCATAGTCACCTAAAGATCTCTTATTCTTCCTTTTTAACATCTAAAGAAAGTTTGTAAATTATGGCAAAAGCTGTTCCTTACCCTGAGAAGGCCAACTTAGAAATCAAAGCTGGGCTTTGCATCCCAGCGCTGCCCCACGCTGTAGCTCAGCTTCCCACATTCTGACTGGTCAGAATGGTCAGTACTGGTCAGTTCCCTGCCCGTCCCCACCACTGATCAGCTTCAGAGGGACACCTGCCTTGGGTGGCTCCTTCACGTGTCTCTGCACCGGGGGGATGTGTGAAAATCCAGTTCTGTTTCCAGACTGCTGTTTAATAATGCTCACACCCGTCCTGGCACGGACACGGGCCCGCGCCCGTTCACACTCGTGCTGTTACATCTTTGTGACAGGGGGCTGGGGGCCCAGGGGCCGTCCTGTGCTGGTTGGGAACAGCCCCAGGATGTGCAGAATGTGCTGGAGAGCAGCTGAGGCTCTGCTCCCGCCAGGGCAGTGCCTCGGTTTGGGTCCCTTTCCCTCCCTCCCTGAACTCAGGGGCAAACCCAAGTGCTCCTGAGGACCTCAGAGTGTTCTCGATTTGTTGTAATCACAGAAATCATAGAGGAACAAGAGCTGGAAATGAGCTGACATGGATTTAAGAAATGAGACATTTAAACATGGTCTTGTAAGGGTTCATTAGGAGGGGACCTATAAAATGCTGCCAAAGCCTTAAAACGGAGACTTCTGGTACTACTGATTTGGGACTTTTAGGTCGTTGCCACCTTCCTGACTCCCACCCTCCTGGAGGAGTTCACCACCCAGGGCCAACCCTCCTGGCCCCCGTCATTTCCCCAAAAATCCTTCCAGTTCTGACAAACTGGCACTTTCAGACAGTATTTCATATACATCTCTCTTCAGAAGTCATTTCAATCTGCTTGGAAGAATCTTGTTACTAATGAGAGTCCTGGCAATTCCTCCTGCACAGACACTGCCAGAAATGCAGCCAAGGTCTCCAACGTGCTCCCTAATCCATCAGACTTCCCCTCCTCAGTGCTGGCCACTTCACTGCTTGTATTTCAGCAGCACTCAGAGCTTTTATCGAGATCTTAAATATTTCCTGCCTTTTGCCCTTAATAATTCAGCCAGCATTTAAAACAAGAAACTATAAAGCACAACAGTTTTTAACTCAAAGCCATGTGTGTATATATATATATGTGTGTGTATATATATAGTTTGTTTTCACCACCAATACATTTAAATCCAGGTAAGTGAAGGTTTCCCTGATGCTGGAATCCCACCATTGCTTTGACAGAGTGCCTTAGAGGAGTGATCTGGAACATGCAGGATAACTTTCTCCCTGTTACTAAGATTAGCTCCATTTGTATAAATGAGGAAACAAAGTGAAGAGTAGGAGACCATTAACCCTCCCCCTGTACTGAGCATCTGCTGCTCTCCCAGATTCCCGAGTATCTTTGGGATACAATCACATTTCCGGATTGGCCTACAAATAAAAGGCAATAAAAGTGCATTTCTTCTTGAAGGTAAAGCCCAGCATCAATAAATAACCGCCGCTTTTGGTGGGGTTACCATGCAAGTCAGTTTAGAGAAATTCAGGATGACCTTGGGGCCCCTTAGGCAGCAAACAGCCCAGGGAGACAGGTACAGCTTTTCTGGGGTGGGAAACAAAGCAAAGGAATTAAATTATACTAACCCTGCATCTCCAATCCCTCTGCTGTGCTCATCAGCCCTGGTTTAACAGAGGCTGTTTTTAATTTAACACGATTTAAATTTTGCTCAGGAGGCTTTATAATGAAAGCATTATTCTTGGGTGCATCTTAAATCAATCTGAATTACTGAAACGACTATTCAAAATTAATTCAAAATCAGCTCTCCAATTCATGCAGAAACATTTTTCTCAAGAGGCCGGCAGCTCCCATCTCCTCTCTCGTCCCTCTCGAAAGCCCCAGTGCAGTGAGCTCTGCCTTTGCCAGCCTTTCCTGTGTCCTGCGGAAGGTTCTGCCCCCGGAACCCCCTCTCAGGAATGCAAGTGCTGCCAAGAGCAGCAGAGGAGTGGTGCCTGTCCCATCCCAGCATCCATGTCCCCGTCCTGGCTTTTAGCCAGTTCAATAAGCGATCACTGGGTTTGCATCTATAGATAAATGTGTTAATTAGAGTAAATTTGGTTCCCGTGTTACCGGTGCATTGGTTTTCACGGCATCACAGAATGGTCGGGGTTGGAAGGGACCTTAAAGCCCACCTCATTCCAACCCTCTGCCATGGGCAGGGACACTTTCCACTACCCCAGGTTGCTCCAAGCCCCACCCAATATTCAGTTTTATTCACTTTTAGGCAGCGATATGGATGGGGAAGCCTCAGGTTCTGCTGCTGCCCCTCATGTGCAACACAAACAGGAGACCTCTCACCCCACTCAGCCCCATGCCAGTTTTGCCCGGAGAATGTGTTTTGCTAAGCTTTTTATGGCTGTTTTCGTTTCATCTGACAGCAGCAGTATGTCTCAGACTCCTAGGCAATGCCTATGACCTGCAGCAGAGGCATCAAATTGTAGCTGTGAGAACCTGAGTGCCACAACTTCCTGCACCACCGCGGGCACGGGGAGGCTCCCAGGCCCTGCTGGGCATCGCAGCCAGGCTGCCCACGGTGCCCCAGACAGGGGAAGAGAGTCCTGGAACGGTTTGTGTTGTGAAGGGACCTTAAAGCCCATCCAGTGCCACCCCTGCCATGGGCAGGGACACCTCCCACTGTCCCAGGGTGCTCCAAGCCCCAGTGTCCAGCCTGGCCTTGGGCACTGCCAGGGATCCAGGGGCAGCCACAGCTGCTCTGGGCACCCTGTGCCAGGGCCTGCCCACCCTCCCAGGGAACAATTCCTTCCCAACATCCCATCTGTCCCTGCCCTCTGGCAGTGAGAAGCCATCCCCCTGGTCCTGTCAGTCCATGCCCATGTGAAATGTCCTGCTCCAGCTCTCTTGGAGCTCCTGTAGGCGCTGGAAGGGGCTATAAGGAGGGAGCATTCCTGGAGGGAATTGTCACCGACACCTCTGGGCCATTTTTGTCAGGAAAGCAGCAGCACCACAGCCCAGGGAACAGAGGCTGGTGCTGGGTTTGGTTTGTCCTTAGGGACACACTGTGTGGTTTTCTCTCGCCTAGAAAGGCTGAGCTCCCCCAGCTCAGAGCCCTCGGGGTGCTCTGTGGAGAATCTCTCTGGCTGAGTGTCGCCCTCAAAATCTGCAAGAACATAATGGCTTTGAGAGCACTGTCCCTCTTTCAGGTTCGGCTGCACTGGTCAATGAGTTTGAAAGACACAGCTCGGTGCACTTGGACAACACAGGCCCGTCTGTATAATCCATTTAAGGAACCAGGTTAACGCTGGAAAGTCGATAAAACAGCCCTGCTGGCCTGGTTATGTCAACAGCCTGATCTGGAGCAAGAGCTGGAATTTCTTAGAGGGTTTATTAGCTGGGTGCGTAGGGAGCAGGGGTTTGGGGGTAGGGTCTGGTTTGGTTCCGTTTTGCCTCTGCCAGATGTGGATCAGAGAGAGCAGGAGCGAACGGGCGCCCGAGCAACCGCCCCGACAGAAACATCAGTCTCTGCTTTGCTTATTTCTTGGGTTTTCCTTTTCCTTGGTGTTCGGTTGTGGGCAGGCGTGGGGAGGGAGCGTGGGCAGTGCAGTGGCACGTGAGGGCCGCGGTGCCAAAGCGCTGCCGGCCGGGCTGAGCCCCGAGCACGTTTCAGCCGTCGCTGCCAGCACCGGGAGAGCGGAGCGAGCCTGCTCTGATTTCTGCACGGCAGAACCGCTCAGGCTGATAGTAACCTTCATTCACCCTCCTTCACGCACACTAAGAGGAGTTTGCAAAGTAAGGAAAATAATAAATCATCTCTGGAGCGCTGCCATTCCCGCTCCTCGGGAAAGATTGTTGTTTGGGCCAGGAACCACGCTGTGCGTGTCAGGACTTTGGGAACTGCCATTACACTGAATCAGGAAAAACTTCTTGAATAGAAACACCGCTTTGCATATTTAACATCACCCATGGGAAGATGGATGAGATGTGGGATGTTTCCTTTGTGAAGGAAGGTGCTGGAATTTCATCACTCACCATTTCCCACACAGTCAACAATTCCTATATCCACGGGCCAAAGAGCTGCTTGAATTTAATACACAGAAAGTCCAATCAAACCATGAATTGATGGAGCTACACAAAGAGGCCATTTCCTAGAGCTTTCATTCTCTCCACTCTAGCTTCATCTTATACAAAACGTGTATCAATTTTCTTCTCCTAATGGATTTACAGATATTGTGTGCGAAATGTCTTTGTATCAGAAACTACAGATGGAACCTTTTCCCTTCACTATCTTGATATAAATCTCAGGCAAGCATCTCATTTTTGAGCTATTTGTATTCACTAGAACCCCAGAAGTATTAAAATACCTTTATTCATTCCCAGAGCAAGTGAAATTCACTGGATTATTTTTTTTTCCTCTCTTAAAAAAAAATTATCCATCCTTGCGCTTTTTGTGGCTTTGGATGTTTGAAATGATTGCACGTATGTGCAAACGCACCATTTTTAATGTGCAAGACAAAATAACTTGCCTTTAGGGTAACTCATTGTGTGAGAAGTGAATTATTTTGAATAAGGCTAAGAAATGGTGCTGACTAAAATTGTAACGTGACTGCTAAATTTACCAGTGGAAGCCTTGGCAGGGATGCATCTATAGCAACTGACTTACAGATTTTTTTCTGATCTCCTCTTTCGTTTTCCCCCCCTTTTCTTTCTAACCTGCCTCACAGTAAGTGCCTGAGAAATACAGATTAAAGATAACATTGCATTTTCATTGGAGATGAAGGGAAGTGATTGGCGTGCTGACTGGATCTGGGCTATTTTTAGTCTCATAAAACGATAATTTCATAACAGAGCTGACCCAGTAAAAGTAATCAGTTTACAGACATCAGCTGAAAGTAAGGGACAGAGTAGCCACTGTCAGTCAGAGAGCAGGGAGAGGGGAAGAGAAGTGGAAGGCCCTGCAACAAATTAGCCAAAACTAATTACGTCCCTTAGCTGATTACAGCCCGTGGGTGTGCACAGAGAGAGGAGCACAGGGAGCTGCTGAGGGCCCCGAGTCTCTGCAGGAGCTTCATCCTGCCAACACCCATCTTCATCCTCACAGGGACATCTGGGCACCGCATCCTCGCCCAGCCCCGCTCCCTTGGCATGGGTTTAGCATGGGGCACGACCCTGAGAGAAACCCCCACCTTATTTTCATGTCAGGAAAACAACAGGAGAAGTTTTTACTGCAATTTCTTAAGGGATCTGGGCTTTCAAGAGCATGGAGTGACAGGGCAAGGGGGAATGCCTTCAAAAAGCGAGAGAGCAGGTTTAGATTGGATACTGGAGAGAAATTATTCCCTGTGAGGGTGGGGAGGCCCTGGCACAGGGTGCCCAGAGCAGCTGTGGCTGCCGCATCTCTGGAAGTGCCCAAGGCCAGGCTGGACGGGGCTTGGAGCCACCTGGGATGGTGGAAGGTGTCCCTGCCCATGAAGGATTAAAAACAAGGTGGTCTTTAAAGTCTTTTCCACCCCAAACCGATCTGTGATTCTGGGTATGGGGATACCTGTGACCAAACCCAGCCTACGTCCAGGCTGTGTCCCAGGCACTGCAAAGGAATCACCTCATTAAAAAAAAAAAAAAAATACAAAAAAGTGTAAGATAAACAGAGAAAGTTTTCCTGAGCATGAACCAGCACCGTTCCCTGCCAGCCATCCCACGCCCAGCTCGGCACCTCGGTGCTCACTGGACATTCACCCTCCGACCCCCGGAATGGGTTTGGTTTTGGGGGAAGCAATGAACCATTGGCACTGAACACAGGTCGTGGCTTCCTGCCCTTGTCCCCGGTGCCTGCAGAGCTCACAGGAGCTGCCCCCGCTCGCTGCCAGAGGACGGGGCAGGTTTAGGGTTTATTTATCTTTAAGGCGGCACAAGCTCCGGGCAGCGATTCCCAAGCGGGGCGGCCGGAGCTGGCACTGCCCAGGGACAAAGCACAGCCACAGGAGCAGGGCCAGCCCCAGGCAGCTCTCGAGGCTCAGGCAAGGCTGCTGGCAGTGGTATCCCACTGTGAGCATCGCTGCTCTGTGGAAGTTGAAGAAGATAAGAGCTGCAGTTTGGTCATTTACCCACTGCCTCCCACTCTCACTGCTTCACCACCCAGCACAGAAATCTTTTTCTGTCAAATCCCACCACATCCATCGTGAATTTGTTAATATTTTCCTCCAGTGAAGGCAGACTGCTGAATGTTTTTCCTGCAGACCAGAAGACAGGCAGCGTTCAGCCAAGCTCTGCCTTCTCCTGGACAGACAATGCCTGCAGAAACAGATTGTGTCTATTTAACTATTTACCACTGCTACATTAGAACACACTCAAGGGCTGTAATTCACCTCCTAAAGTTACAAGTGTGGAAGAGTTATTTTAAAATCAATATCTAACAGAATGCCATTGTTCCAACATTAAAACCTGCTGGGAAATTGCTGGGAGGCATGTGGCAAGTCAAATCACTGCCTGCCAGAGGAGGAAACAATTCATTACTCCTTTTAAAGGTGCAAGCCTTTACCGGCTCTTCATTCTGCTTTGCAGCCTCAGAAATGCCGCCAGAGCATCTGGCTCCTTCTTTCCCTCATTCTTCCCTGGTTCTGCTCTTTTGTTCTGCCTTTCCATTGTGGATTTTTCGTGCTTTCCACGCGGGGCCGTGCGGGATTTGGGGCTGGGGCCGGGCGCTGCCGGGGCATCGTCCCCGCTGCCGTTCCCGCTGCCGAGCGGCAGCGCCGAGGACGAACCGGCTCCAGGAGCGCCTGCGAGGAGCAGCAGCGAGCCCGAGCCGGGCAGGCGCTCGGAGCCGTGTCCCGAGCAGCCCTTCCCGCTCGGGGCCGGGAGCACCGGGGCAGCACCGCCCGGGGAAGCCGCTGCTCTCAGCTCGGGCTGCCATCCGCAGCACAATTCTAACACGGATCAGCTTCAGTTTTTGCCTTCAGGACTTTGCGAAATTTGGCTGATGTGCATGCCCAGAAAGCCCTTGAGAAGGATTGTTTGCCTCTAAAGAGAGGAGTCCCGTGGAATGAGGCTACGGGCCCCTGGAAGCTGAGCTGGAGCAGGGCTGCTGAGGTCTCGGTGGATCTGTGCTGTGGAGCCTCCTCATAAAAAGGTCAAGTAATTCAAGTAATAAGTGTTAAACGCACGGAGGGAGGCAGCTGCTGTTGCTGAATGTGCTCCACGCTGGGGTTTGCTGAGCGCTCTGACGGCAGTGACCCCCTGGCACCCCCAAAGCTCCCCAGCCTCGCCCGCTCTGCCGGGGTCACTTTGGGCAGCTCCTGGTAACCCGCTCCCACATCCCCGGCACCGTGAAGAGCCCTGAGCTTTGTGTTCCACGTGCCCCTCGCTGCATTCTTGGTGTCCGTGTGACTCCCCTTCGCCATGGAAAAGTCACAGACTGCTGCTGCTTTCCTCATCCTGCCCGCGGACACAGGGTTCCACAGCGGATGTGAGAACAGCAGATGATAAAAGCTTGAGTCACTTTCAGCCGTTAATATGCAAATGTGCAGCCTTGATAACAGGATTGTACCCCACCACCAGGCAGCCCTTTTCTTCCTTTTTTGTGCTAAGGAAAACACTTCTTACTATTATTTAATTTTGCTTATTTCTCATGTAGTTAGAATCATGGAATCCCAGAATGGTTTGGGTTGGAAAAATCTCATCCATTCCCACCCCCTCCCATGGGCAGGGACACCTTCCACTATCCCAGAGCCCCACCCAGCCTGGCCTCGGCACTTCCAATGGGGCCACAATCCTCAGTTCCATGTCTGTATGCTCCACGTGCACTTTTGGGGTATAATTTGGAGACAACACGTGCACGTTTTTCTCTATATTTGTATAACCTGGAGCACAAGGGAGCCATCCTCCTCAAATATTAATTACAGTCACTGTGGTAAGAACAAAAATAGCTCTTTATTTTTCAATGGAAAAGGATTGTGCAAGCCAGCTCTTCTCACAACCTGGGCAGGAATAAGCTGTCTTCAAAGGGAAAGCTAAAGTGAGAGGAAGCTGCCCTGAGCTGCTTTCTCCTGAGTCCATCTACTCTGGGGTCTTAGTTTGGACCAGGAATGCTCCATGGAAGCAAACCCAGCCCTCCTGTCCCCGCTGCAGTTTGGCTCCCAGTGCAGAGCACGAGGACTGATCCCTCCTGGATGAAATACCCGTGCAAGAGGCACTCCAAGAACGCCTAATGTGCTCTTACTACTGATGGGCATTCAAGCACTGAGAAGAGCAGGTCTGGCCTCCCATGAATCCTCCCCAGGTGTGGGCAGGGGATGCCTGGAACTCTGCTCCAGCTCCTGCTGACCTGCACCACCTGACAGTGCAGTTATAAACTTATCCTTTCCCTGTCACTGAGCTCAAAACTCATTCTCAATTATAATCCTGTTTTAGTGGGGCTTTTTTGATGTTTACATCATTTCTTGGGCTTTGTCATCAATATTAATGTGGGAAAAGCTCCACTTGCTTCTTTCTGCCTCTCGTGAGGGAAGATGGGAACCAGCTCTGACACCTCCGTTACTCCACTGCATCAGAGCCTTTTTCTAGTAATCAGTGTCTGAAATGAGTAGAAACAGCACCTAAATTTACCACTTTGAGCACGAATCAATGAAGCATTATTGCCAACACACATTCTTCACTGTCACACATCTCAGTTGTGCTGCTGGTTCAGGAAGATTTAAAACCCTGTCTCCCACCCAGCTTTGCACCTGAGATACCCTTTTTACCAACCTCGCTCTCTTATCTCTGCATAATTAACCAAAATATGAAATTCCCAGCTTCTGCCATGCCTGTGTGTGCTCCAAAACTTCCCCCAGGACCACAGGATTGTGTGCAGATGGGCAATCACGGGCAGCTCGCAGGAGGCAATCACAACTTCTACTTGGTGCCTCTTTCGTTCTCCTGCCTACTTACATCTGCCCAACCGTCTGTTCATCAATCCTGGGAGCATCCATCACGGAATAGGATGAGTCCTACTGAGTCAGACACTCTGCTTCAGTTCATGAAATGAGCTGGCAAGATATTCTAGCCCTGGCACACTCGATGCAGAAGATTTCAGCCCTCTTAGATATTTTTCTGCTAGAGAGGAATAGCAGGCCAGATTAAATAATAGAGACAGTCATTCAGCAAAGCAGCTGTTGAATGAAAACTTGGGAAATGGATGAAATTAGGTAAAAGTCATCCCTCTAGCTAAGGGTCAGGACAAGTAGTAAGCTGGGCTGAAGGGATACAAGATTTTGGGCTGCAGAGGGCTGAGCAGGATGAATTCCACCACTAATGAGCTTAGCAAATAAGCTCATTACCTAATGAGCTCTATTGAACAAGCTTGAATTCCTGCCTGGGGAAAGCCCTGCCGTAGATCAAGCATAGGTAAACAGCTCCATCAGTTTACACACACACAGCCCCAGCAGCAAACTCAGGGTCACTGGCTGAGACTTTCCTGAAGGTGTAGATGTCGGGAAGGATCAGAAAAGCAGCAAAGAGCAGAGGCTCTTTTCCAGTTCTGTCCTTCCTGCACAAATTGTGAGACGAGCAAGGATGCACCGACACGACTCGCTAGCACACACACATCCTGGTAGCTTCCCTTCACCATTTACATCAGGCTGCTCCACCCTCCTACTAAGACACTGCAGACCCGGACTAGGAAACCTCCAGAGGACCAAAACTGTATCCAAAAATGCTCCTGAAATGGTTCATCTCTGTGAATCTCCATCTAAAACCCTGGTCTTGCTTTGGTGCCTGGGGAGATCTGTCAGAGCAGCTGCCAATTCCGAGGGTTTGGAAAAGGCCCAAAGGAAATCTCACATCCACACTGCCTTGTGGACAATTTATTACCCAGAAAGGCAGAGAGGAGCCTGGAGTGCCGGTAAGGAATGGCCCATCATCCCCACATGCTGCTCAGTGCAGTTTTCAATTCTCGTGACTTGGAAGAGAAAAGGGAAAATGGGATTTCAGAAAAGGAGAAGAGATCTACAGATGAAATCTTCATTTTGACTTCACATAGCAACATTTGCATTTATTTTTACCATTTCTTCTTAGATTTTCAGCACATACTTAAATATTGTCTAAAGTATTCATTTCCTATCGTTGCGCCACTCCAAAACCCTGGAACTGTCCATCATTTGTCTGTTACCATCTGAGCAGGGCTGAAAAATGTTGCAAGAAGAACAGGGAAGGAAAATTTATGAACTTTCCAGTGAAATATAGTGGCTAGTTTGGTGGGAGAAAAAGATTTTGAGTAGAATACGGGTGTTCAGCATTTAAAAATATGTATCTTTAAAGCTCTGCACGCATGCCCTGAAGTGCACAGCCCAGGGTAAACAAACGCAGGCAGCTTGTTGTACGTGTCAGGATATATTCACATGATTGCAGCAGGAAAGTCTGGCACCAAATGTACTGTGAACTGAAAATGAATTTCAGCAGCTTTTATGATTCATTTTTTGTCAGAAACAAAGGCTGTGGCTGGAGCTGCTCGTGTGCCGTGTCCAGGGGCTCCTGCAGCACAAACCCTGCACGCAGGAAGGGCTGTGGCTGTGTGTCCTTCCAGGGGGGGTCTGGCAGCTTGGACACCCCCTTGGAATGTCACCTGTGGAAGTCACTTTCACTGGTGCTGCCCACCCCGTCCCAAGGCGCAGGGAGTCACTCCGTGAGAGCCGTGAGTCCCAGCAGGGAGAACAAGCGCTGCTGGCAGGGAAACGGCCTTGGGGCAGCCAGGGTGGGGCCCGGGACACGCTTCATGCACCGGTTTTATGGGAAAGCCGTCATGGCAGGAGATGCCTCCTGGGGCCAGGTCCTCTCAGGGCCCCATCTCATCACTCCTGTTTGCCAGGGCTTCCCTGGGCCCCGGAGAGGTGCTGATCCCCAGCTCCCTGTATCAGCTGCGCTCCCGCTAAGGCACTTAAGAAAACTGTTGGATGGAATTTCTGTGCCATTAATAACTGCTTCCCTGGCAATATCAAAACAGAGTGGGCAGCCAGCACATCCACCACCTATAGCACTTGACTGTACAGTAAATTAAATCCACCCGTTAAATCACCACAAACAGAGAAAGGGCCTTTATCCGAACATCCCTGGATGCCGAGTGCTTTGTTTGCGAGGTGAAACGCTCAGGATGAAAACAATTGGTGACTGAAAGCAAGTCAGACAAGGATTTAACAGAATCACAGAATATCCTGAGCTGGAAGGGCCCCATGAGGAACATCAAGTCGCACTCGTGGCCCTGCACCCACAGCAGGAGGGCCAGAATGAGAGGAGCTTCTAAGATCCCTTCCAACCCAAACCATTCCACAATTCTGTGAATTCCCAGCCCTCTGGAATTAATCAGGTGAATGTGCACAGTCAGCTGTCCCTCTCATCCACACTTGGGTTGCTGCAGTTACAGTTCTGCTGCTGCCAGGCACCGTCCCCAGCACACAGCTCAGTGTCCCAGAGAGAGAAGGGGACGTGGTCACCCGGCGAGTGGGACAGGAACCGGCTCCAGTGGCTTCCTTCCAAACGTGTGTGCAATCTAAATAAAATGTCAGAGAACCCCACCTCCTCTCTCAGATAAAAGGAGAGAATGGTGAAAACAATCACAGCGTTTTAGATGGCAGAATGAAAGATGTTCCACAGGTCTGAGTTTTCGGCTTTGTAGGGAATATGATTTAGCAAAATGCAAACAGGAGTCGTTTCTCTCCCAGACGCTGATTTATTATTTAATACTAAAATACTATAAATAACAAATCTGCAGAATCATGCAGCCGAGGAAGGGAGGGATGCACGTGCAGAGCCCCACACATCTCAGCAGGCTGTGCCAAAGCCTGTCAGGCAGCACAGCCGGGGCTGTTCCACACCTGCCAGGAGCTCCCAGCCATCTCTGTCACTGCGCTGCCCTTTCCTCACATCCAACTTCACCCATGAATTATTGGTTTTAACAGATTATAGTTACACTTTTAGCCAGAAGGGAAGCCAGTTCATCTGTGCACCAGGCTGTGTTTTGAGGTCAGGTCAGACTCTGCCGTGGCCCAGGCAGTTGGGCATTCCTCAATATTTTACCCAGTGACTTATTCAGGTGGAATAGATGCACTTTGTGACAAGTGCTGCCACTCAGGATGGAAACTGCTAAATAACAGCAAAATCAGCTCATTTAATTTACAATATAATGTGAGGTTTGGGCTTTTACTATATAATCCATTTTAAAGTACTCTTAGATATGCTGCTCTGCGGTAAAATTGGATTTTTAGCAAAAATTTAGCCCAAATGCTCAGCATAACAAATTGTAATCACAGCAGTCAGTTTGCCATCGAAGATGCAATGCATTCTCTAGATCTTTTTTTTTCCACTTATCTTTTAAATGCAATTTTCTGTCCCACTCTGTTGAAGACCAGGTTAAATCAATGAAATAAAAATAGTGTTGTAATATTATATCCTGTGGCAAAAGACTAACGTTGCCTCTAGTCAGGAGCTGTAAGAGTGATAAACCCAAACGAGATTTCATGGAACTCTGCAGGTCTTTGAGTGTCTTTCTCTCTGCTTGTCAGTGGAACAAGGCACTGAACCCCTCGGACACCACCCCTGACTTTCAGCTGTTCCAGATCCCTCATTCACAGAAAAAACACCTTTATCAAGAGCAGCCACATCTACAGGTACAGAATAGTGATTTCAAGGCTTTATAATTGCATTTGCATCCATTTCAGAAGAGTTTCTTGGTTTTCTTAAATAACGTGACCTTTCACAGGACGGAGCATCTGCCTTCCCTGAGCTGCTGACCACGCTGCTCACACCCAGGGCAAGGTGTTCCCCAGCCCAGGCAAACAGAGAACAGGCACTTAAAAATAGGGATTAATACCAACTATTAATATGCAGTCCCGAAGTCCCATGAACAGAGTGAGTGTATCCATAACCCTACAGGGATTCACGTGGGAGGAAATCAGATTGAGAGGATACGAAAAGGCTTCTTGAGGATTATGTGTGAGATGTGAAAAGCAATCGCACCGCCAGATATGGTAAAACATAACCATAAAATAAAGCACTGAAAGCCTGAATGATTTGGCATTGAAGCACAGGGATTTTTAAATGCTACCATTCAGATACAGTAGAAAATTATATCCCTCTTGCAAACAACCCTCCAGTACTGAGTGGTAGGAAAAAACCACAGACCTGAGGAAAGACACAGCAGAGGGACAGGTCTCCTCTGCCCAGCACATCTTTTCCAAATTCCTTTCCTTTCTTGGTATTCGAACTTGTACATAATTCAAGAGGAGCTCATTACGTGCTGCTAGAACAGGGGAAACAACAGGGCCTGGGTATGTTTTGCGTGTCATTCATTTCTGAAAAGTATCACATGTGGGGACTTTACAACAAAATCATCATCATTTCTCAGCACACAGACAAAAAGTTGCTCCTGATGTGCTGATACACTGCAGGTTTGATCCGGGACTGGCCAGCCCTCGAGAGGAATTCAGCCCCTCTTGGAGGCCCCTGTGCCGGGCAGGTCGTGCCCGGGCTGATGCGAACGGAACGGTCTGAATCCTGGAGGAGACACCTGGAGCACGTCACTCCCCACAGGGAGCCGTAGGAAACGAAGCCTAAATTTCCAGAGCTTTGGCTGATGAAGAGGTTGCATTCAGCTGTCAGGGAAAGGCCTTTTCCTTCTCCCCACGTGCCCCCGTGGTCACAGATCACTCACAGCGGCGTGGCAGGAGGGTTCTCTGAACCGAAGGGATATTGGCTTTTTGCCCACCGTGAGTAATGGGCTTTGTCAGGAATGATCTATTTAAAAACCAAGCACTGCCCAGGGTTGTCTTTCAGACAGACCCAGCTGCTCTCGAGGCATCGCTGCGGGGCTGGAGCGCCCAGCCAGGCCCTGGCCCCGCACAGAGGTGACCGGGGCTGCCCTCGGCTCGTGGCCACCGGGCACGGATCCTCGTGGCCACCCCTGCACACGCCCACATGGCATCAGTGTTCCGGGGACACGGGACACACTGAGAGCACAAGAGGTTAAGGATGAATTGCATATTTCCTTCCCCAAATCCTGTCCCTGCAGGGAGAGCATCTCTCCTGCTCACTCCTCGTCCGTCCTGTCCTCAGCTCAGGAATGGGAGCTGCCAGCGGGGAGGGGCAGGGCAGCACAGCTCAAAACCACTTTTCTTCTGTCCCGCTCCGGTGGAGCTCAGTGCCAGTGCAAGCTCAGGGGGTTAATTCCTAACCCTAAAAGACTTTTTTTTAGGGAGTTAGGGAAGAAAAGAGCTGCCACAGAAAGAAAAGAGCTTCCAAGGGCTGGGTATTTCTGCTGCCTCTCCTGCTGCTTCTTTTCATGATATGCACCCTCCCAAAATGTCATTTTTTCCCTCCAAGGCACACAGCGATTTTGTGGTTCTGTTTCAGAACTGGTTTAGAGGGGAAGTGCCCGTGCTGAGCATGGTGGGGGGCCCGAGCACGGGGCTGCCTCCAGCAGCTGCCGGGGCTGTGACCTGGGACAGCTCCGCAGCCGCAGCTGCTGTCGGAGGCGATTTCGGGGAGGTCGGATGATTTCAGAGACTGATGTTCTCCCAGCTCACTATTGACACATGGCATGGGTAAATGAGATTTGCTTTGGCATCTCATTCACTTCTCAATCCATCTTCTCTAGTACTTTTTTCCCCTCCAGCTGTATATGGAAAGGTCAATCAGTTTAATTACAGATGTGAGACACATCAGCACCATTTGCAACCCCAAGTGTGCTCGTGCAGCTGCAACTCTTGCACACTCCTGCTGACTTTGCACCAGATATAACAGCAACAGGTTCCTTTGCAGTCAGGAAATCTCTCCACGTATCACCGGACTGATAACAAAAGGAATAAATAACTCAAGAGAAGTGAATTTTAATGACATTTCTGTACCAAGTCTGTCAGGGTACGCTACAACCACTTATTCGAGTTCACTGCCTCCCTAGATAAGCACTGACATCTCTACCTTGCAGGTGTAAAATCCAAGTCAGAGAAAGACTGAACTTCTCCTACACAACCCACAGAATAAAGAATTCCCTGCTGCCGCTTTGGGGCAGCAGCACGTTTCTGAGTGGAGCAGGGGAACCTGTGCACTCCCTCAGCCCAGCAGCTCCTCCAGAACCACGGCCTGAGGCAGCTTTGATCAAATCCTCTGTTTCTATAAAGACCTTGATGTCCACAGAAGGTGACCAGAACGGGTCACCTCCTGCAGACAGGCAAGGGGTGGCACTGAGATTTTCTATGTGTGTTCAGAGAGTCAGTCTGGCACCTTTCCACCTGTAATTTTCTTGCTCATCACTGGAACATCTGTAAATTCTGCTGCCCAGGTGGGTCATTTCGACACCGCTCATTTCGGTTCTGTTCTCCCACATCACGATCCTTTGAAGAGCAGAGGTACAAATCCATTAAGGAGCTGTTTGTTAAGGTCGACTGAGACTGGTGTGTTTTTTCTACCCCTTTAGAGAAACCCACAAAATTCTGCAGGGGTCAAAACAAACACACGAGTCCACAAACAGCAGCTGCCTCAGCCTTCCGAAAGGACTTTGTAGCATTCCAGGAACTCGCACTGCAGTATAAACTTCACTTTGAAATTAAGGACACTTTGTGATTTTTAATTGCCTCCTAACCTTTCATTAATTGGGCTTTATGCAGTGAGCAACATCACAATAATAGGTCTGCAACCTCTGTGCAGAATGCAAATGGGCCACAATGAGGGGAGAGCACCTGAACGTGCCAAGCCCCAGCCTCAGCGGGAGCTCATGGTCTCACCCACCACAATAGAGACTTCCTAATTATCCAGTGGCCTTTGTTTCACTGGAATTACTTTCAAAACAAGCAAGGTCTGAAGAGCATTCCCGGCACACCACAGGTTTTGGCATTTGCTCATCGGAGAGGCACAGAACAGCTCTACAGAGTGATGTCTTTCGGCAGCTCTGAAAAGTCACATTTGAAATTTATTTCCATAATAATGAGTCTAGTGAACAATTTTGTCACAAAGATTTATCTGCATACCTCACATTTATGTTTTCACGTAATTTCTGAACTTCCCATAAACAACGAGCTCTGTGGTAATAAGAGCAATAATCCCAAGGGCAGGAACTTTGTTTATGGCCTCGGCTCCATCTGTGCCACGACACCCGAGGGGCCGATCCTGCAGGAGCTCAGCACAGCCCCGGCTGTGTCTGGAGCTCACCTGCCAGAGCTCCAGGAGCGTTTGGACAACGCTCCCAGGCACAGGGTGGGATTGGTGGGGTGTCTGTGTAGGGCCAGGAGTGGGACTTCGGTGATCCTTGTGGGTTCCTTCAGCTCAGGACATTCTGTGACTGTTCTCTGATTCCATGAACCCCAGCTATAGGAACACAATTCCTCTTCCTTTCTGGCCCTCTCATCCTGCTCTTTCCCGTGCCTCCCTGGAGCAGCTGTCTGCTGGAGCCCCTCGGGAGCGGGAGCCCCCGGACCCCGCCAGCCCCACCAACCCCCTGCTCTGCAGAGGGACTGCGGGAAAACCCGGCCCCTGAGCACATCCTGTGCTCAGCAGCAGGTTTGGCTGAGAACTTTAGGGGTGAGGGTCCCAAAGGCTCCAGGAGAGCCCAGGTGAGGCTCCCCACAAAGGGGCTCCGGGCGGTGCGGGGGCTCTGGCTCCGAGAGCAGCCACAGCACCTGAGACCTCTCCCCCCTCTCCCCGCAGTGCCTGGCTGGAAACATTTCCCAGCAGAAACTTGGAGTCTCTTGGGGCTTACAGTGCCATTTGTTCTAATTCTTGTTGACATTTCATTTCACACGCTATTAAATGACCCCCTTCAGAAGGATGAAACAGAAATTTGCTTTAGAAGAGGGAAAAAAATAACGTGTGCTTTAGGACAAAACAAGCTCCTGATTTATTTTCCTGATAAAGTTAGCACATCTGGTGCAAAGCAGCCAGCCAGCCTTACCCAGTGCTGCTGTGGTGGCCATAATTCTGTATTTGGGGACTGTGGCAGCAAAGTCTTCAATGTCGCAGCACACGCTGCTGTGATTATTGTCATTTTCACACCATCAAACCCTTCCTACCCAAACTAACGTCTCCCTTTGTTTGTGAGCGGAGTTGCAAAGCTCTCTGTAAATAACCGGGCTGGTACCTGCAATTACACCGGGCTGGATAATGGAAGGACAAGTGTGAGGGAACTCCTATGAATCATTTTTTATGTGAGCAATTTAGCGGTGACACGTTCTATCAATCACTGCTGTGCGGGGTCTGTGGGGTAAGCAGATCTCCTGACACTTTTTATACCTTGCTTTGAGCACTATAAAATGACCTCAGGAGATGGAACAAGGCACCAAAGGTGGCTGTGGATGTTTTCATGGGGCGAGGATGGAGAGTTAGTGGGGTCCTGGCAGTCTGGGGACATGTGGGGACAATGGCTCCGAGAGCACCACAGTCAGGAAACCCCAGGAGCTGATGTGAGCAGAGCTGGAAAACGCAGTGAGAAGGGCTCCTAAAAAACACAGCTTCCTCCGGCTTTCCATGGCCTTTAGCTCCCAACGTGCTACGTTTATCTTTTATGGTGATTAAAGCTCAGCAAAGTCATTAATACTGAGACTTCCCTCGCTATATCACGTTCAGAAATGGGCTTTTTCACTTGTTTAAAGAAAATAACCCCCTTTTCCCCTCCCAAAGCAGCTTTCCTAGGGGAAATGCAATGCTGAAAGCGTTGTGAAGGAGTCCATTTGTTTATGGCCAATCAACAATTTAATGAGTGCTGGAAAAATACAATTTATGGGGATAAACAAAGACCATTATTGGCAGAAATCCCACAAGATCGTGATGGGATGCATGGAAGCAGCTGGCAGGGGATGTCCCACAGCGTCGGCCTGGGAGCTGCAAATGTGGGGATGGGAGGGTGGTGCTGTCCCCACCCACACCTGGGCAGAGGGACAAAAGGACAGGGACAGCCCGACCGGCCAGGCTGGACTCTCACTCCTGCAGCTGCAAAAAAACCCTAAAAACTAACCTTGGGAAAACTGCTTTTGCAAAACGGAGGAATTTTGAGGATGATGTGAACTTCGGCTTTCTCAATTCTTAAACCAGGATTATGTCATACAAGATCCTTAAAGATATTCCCCAAGGCCAGTCACTTTTACAGTGAATAATATCTAATCACCCATTTCTTCCCATATAATATACTACTGCCTTCTAAATTTGCCGATCTAATTAGCCCTTTCCCCTAACACTCAGCATGATTAAATCTGTATTAAAACTTTCTGTGCAGCACAAGAGCAGACACACCTGAGCATTTTCTAAATTTAGCAGAGGACAATATTTAATGGGTTATTTTTAATGGATGCTGGAATTGCTGCATAAATGAATTCTGATTTGAATTTCTTCAGCCTCCTTATTTTTTCCTCAACTCCCTCAAATTGTGTATCAAGCAGATTAGAAAGAAGAATGGAGAAACTTACCTGGAACCATCTATCAAGGATCTTTCAGAACTAAATTAACAATGAGCACTTTATGCAAAGAAAGGAGGAAAAAACTGGGTTTCTTTATGCTTCAGCTTCATCATTTTCTGAGATGTGTCAGACCAGAGACATTTGGACTCATCTCGCCGTTTCCATGTGTTTTAAACAGGGACAACTCAAGGGCTGGAAGCAATTCCTGAGGATTTTCATTACTTTCACATAACTTTGATCTGAATTCTAGGAAGATTTGCAGGAAGCTGGGGTGGTCAGAAGGCTGTTTGGTGTTGTGGAGCAATGACCTGATCCCTAAAGCCCCAGGCTCAGGAGGTGGAGGTCAGGGATCACCCAAGGGCTGCAGGAGCACAGGGCAAGAGGAGCACAGTGAATGCTCCCCCAACAACAGCTCGGAGGGAATTTAAATTGCTCAGGCAAAGCAGGAAGGATGGGAGACCTGACAACATCAGCTCCAAGGGAAAAAAAGGCTGAAAATCTGTAATGGGATCCCTTCCAAATCCTTTCACTGCCATTCCTCAGGCAGGTAGCTGGGAAACCATCCCATGCTGTCTTCAGAGAACTGCACAAAAGCCTTTGTGTGCCTCCAATGGGAATATTTTGTGTTGCCAGTGCAGGAATTTATCTGAATCGTGTTGTGAGGGTTGAAAGTCGGCTCTTGGCCCATTTAGCTCCACAGCCCCTCTTCCCCTGGAGTCCCCTGGCAGAAGGATGAGCAGATAACCAGTGCATCTCCATAAGGACAAAGCAGCCCCAGCAGGAGACAATGAGGTTGTTTCTTACAAGGATTTGAATGACTTCAATTACCCAGTCCCATTCAGGGGAGGGTGAGGTTTGGGATTACTCTGGAGCGATCAATTGTGCCTGATTGGTTATATTCAGTAAAATGGAAGGGAGAATCTATTTTTGTTCCCTTCAGGCAATACAAGCTCAAGGCTTGTAAAATCTCTGTGCCCCCTTCAGGGCTGTCACTGCAGCAAAGCCAAGGCATGAGCTGGAGAAAGGAGAAACCAATACTGGGAGTATTTGAGCTGCCTGTTCCTGAGAGAGCAGCTTGTCCTCACTCAATTCCAGGGCTGTCCCAGGGAGGTCCCTCTGCAGGTGAGGGAATCGAGGCACAGTGGGAAGGGGTCTGGGAGTGGGAATCATTTCTGCTCCTCTTATAAAGGCAAAGGCAAAGATGCTCCAGGCCAGGCCAGACGAGGCTTGGAGCAGCCTGGGACAGTGGGAGGTGTCCCTGCCCAGGGCAGGGGTGGCACTGGACGGGCTTTGAGGTCCTCTCCAAGCCATCCCATCCCTGACCCTGCGGCTGTCTGGCGGTGCCGGGCTGGTCCTGCAGCAGCAGAGCAGAAATGCCACGAACCCACCCCTGGCCAGAGGAGGGATCCATTCCCAACGTGGAGTCACTCTGTGAGCAATATCCAGCCAAGCTCAAGTTTGACCTCCAGACAAATGAAGTCCTCAGGACTAATTAAAATGCACTTTTTCTTTCTCTTCTCTCTGCTGGTCAATAAGATAAACACAGGCCAGAGGAACACAAAGAGCAGGCTCTTAAAGATGCTTTACAGCATTAGACAGCAAACACAAAAGCGGAGCTGATGATTTTTATTGCTGGGTAAACATGTGTCCCTCTGGTGTTACTTTTCACATGAAGAAAAGAAATATGTTTCTGCCTATACACTTCAGAATGGCCAGAGGACTTAAAGCAGGTCCTCATTAAAAGATTTGTAATCTGGTGTCTGGAAGACATGCAGAAAAATGGGTATGCCTCAAAAAACTACAATCCATTAATTTTATAAAATCATCCACCCCTGTTTAGCCAGACCTCCAACTTACATTTAATTTGAAGCACAGATATGAATTCAGACTGGTTTAAAATCCTACCCTGAATAGAAACTCTTTGCTGATTTGAGGCCATAGCTATGATCTTACTCTTATCTCCGGGACTTGTTGCTGACTTTTGGAAGTCCACCAAATCTCTGGGCCAAATCTCCCAGCCCAGCGCCAGCTCTGCCCTGCCTGGGACCTGCCCAAGGCATCACCGCAGCCCCCCCAGGAGCCCGGCAGAGGAGGCTGCTCACAGTAATATCGGGCCCTCCCCAAGGAAATTAAAGAGCTCCTGCTGGAGCCAGTTTCTGCAATGGAGAAGGAGAGATGCTGCATTATCAGTGAAGTATAAGATATTGTGAAATATGGCTGTGCTTTTGCAGCTCCTGCCCAAGCTGAAGCTCTCTCTTAGCTCAGGGTAACCTCCCAGTCTGCTCCTACGTTTGCTTTGCAAAGAAAAGGAGGGCGTAAAAAAAAAATGTAAAAGGCCCTTTTCCCCCTTTACTTAGGTATCACCTGAAGGTTTAAATGTAGTAATTAAAAGTCCCTCTATGCTTCTGCATGAATTTTTAAATATAGTCATTAAAAATAAAATAAACTCTTAGCATGATCTGCCTTACATAACTTCCTCCACAATTTAAAAATAACTTGTACAACTTTCTAGTACTCAGTGTGCATCACAGCAATTAGAGAGAGGTAACACCCAGCTCCCCCCGGCCCTCACCCAGGTCTGCCTCCACCAGAGCTTCACCCTAGGAGAACAGGATCCCACAGGGAAGGGTGGGGCAGCTTTCTGGGAGAGGCCCCAAACCCCAGCCCAGAACTGCCCCCTCGCCCCAGCCGGGCACACGGAGCTGGGGTTGCTCCTGGTCCCATCATCTGCCAGGCCCCAGGGCTGGCGAGGAGGCAGCTGCAGCTGCACATCTGGGCTGTGGGATTCCCTCCCTTGCTGCAAGCGAGCGGCAGGCTGGAGAGAGCTGCTTCTGTCTGGGGCTGAAAGCAGCAGAGCTCTGCATCACAGCCGGGCTCCGTCCGACTGAGCTACCAGGGAACCCTAAACCTTGTGGTATGCTGGTCCAACAGATATCAAAGTCAGGGGAAAAGCTCGTTAAAACCCAAGAGCATAAATACAAAATGGAGCTCTGTTTGTGCTGGATCACACAGCACATTAACAGCGCTCCGTAAAACCTCCCTGCCTCGACCCACCCCGCGCTGAATCCTCTGCTCTGAACCACGGCAGGACACAGTCTGAAGGCTCTTCTGTTACAGATAAAGTTCCTGAGAAATTCTCAGGAGCAGCCAAAAAGCTGGAAGCCACTAGGAATTGCAGAGTGGAAAGGAATGACCATGTGAGAATGATAAATGCGTTGGAAAATCAGGAGAGCGGGGATATAGATCAACACAGGTCCATAAATCACGGCTCACATGATGAATTCGTGATGCCAGCTCTGCCTGTTGAACTGTTAAAGCAATGCTAAAATATGATTGAGGCACATGTGAGAAACTCTAGGCAAGTCTCCCAGGCCTTCATCCCTGTAAATTATTACAGCTGCACTCACCTAAGTTTACATTAAATTAGGATACAGCCAGTTTTAGCTACAGAGAGAATTATTACTGAGCATACATCAGGCGGAGCATCATTAGGGAGTCGGGCACGCACTCATTCTCTATTTCCCAGCTGTATCCCAAGTTTATCCACTACTTCAAGCTTTCTTCTCCTAAACATTCACACACCTGCCTTGGGTGTGCGAGAGAAATCCAGATGAGCTTCACCTGGAGCTGGGTGGAGCCCCAGCGGGCACAGAGCGTGGCAGGGCAGAGGGAAAGGGCTGGGGACCTTGAGAGGCCCCAGGGGGAGGAACAGCACCCCTGGGCAGCCGCAGCCCTGGTCCCGCTGCTGGAGGGGACTCCAGGGATGCTTTCCCTGAGGCTCTGGCCGGAGCAGCCCCCAGCCTGGCTGCTGTCCCCAGGCCACTTTGCTGTGTCACTGCAGGGCTATTTATAGACTCACGGCTGTATCCAGGGAACTGGGGGATGTTGACTAGTACTCGTCTATGAATAAAACATGGATATGTTCCTGGCTGGAGGAGCTAAGAGCTGCTTTAGATTTAATGTTTCACTCTCTGGTCCGACTCGGCCGCTGAGGCAGTTACTTGTGCTTCAGACACAAAGTGGGATTTGAGACTTGGACTGAGAGAAAACCTCACAGGAAACAAACACATTTCTCAGGCAGCATCAGGCCTGGCAGACACTGCATTGTTGTAGATTTAAGTCAGAGATTAGGAAGGAATTCTTGGCTGTGAGGGTGGGCAGGCCCTGGCACAGGGTGCCCAGAGCAGCTGTGGCTGCCCCTGCATCCCTGGAAGTGTCCGAGGCCAGGCTGGACGGGGCTGGGAGCAGCCTGGGACAGTGGAAGGTGTCCCTGCCATGGCAGGGGTGGGATGGGATGAGCTCTAAGGTTTCACCAAACCCAAACCAGTCTGGGATTCTACAGAGTTAAGGGCATTAAACCAATGATTTATCACCTACACCAGCTCCATGGGCAGGCAGAGAGAACAAGCAGGAGATTCGCCAGCCTGGGCACACCACCTCCTTTTGCTGATCAGTACAAACACGCATCCTGTTACCTGCAAAGTTCCACATCTGACCCAATCTCTCTCTCTCCCGTTAAAATTTAATGCCAAGTTTCCTACGGTGACACCTGAGACGTGAAAAGGCAAAGGGAAGGTCAATGTGGTGCCTGTATTTCTCCATACAGCTTTGAAGTAGGTCAGGTAATATAGGACTTGGCATCACTCTCAAAGTAATCATAACTGGAATTAAATTTAGATTTCAATAATGAAGGCACTTGAAAAAGTCAAAACTCCAGGCCCTTTTTGTGGCCCCCCTTTCCTTCCTGCAGGAGCCACCCCACGGCTCTGGAGTCCCCTCAAAGGACCAGTAACACACAGATCGTGCCAATTCACCCAGGAGAGTCTTTAACATTTTGCCAGTATTTTTGTCAGCTTCCCTGGACAAATTGTCCCATGGGTATGTAGAACACTTTCATGGCAACTTTCACTGTCAAATTTCAGTTTATTTATAACAAACATAACCTTACAAGTGCCTCTGCCAGATGAATAAACACCAGCAGCCTCTGCTGCTGCAGCTTGGGAAGGGAGAGAACTGCCCAGCTCTGCTCCAGAGTGACACAACAACCCAGAGAAAGCTCAGGTTCTCCTGATACTTAAATCATCATTACTCAGAAAATTTCCTTTTCAGGTTCTGAAAGGCTTAGGTTTAATGTATACGTGTCATGGCTCACTAAATTGCTTGGTTTCAACTGGATTCACAAGAAAAATAACAAAGCAGTGCAAGAAGTTCATTTCCCAGTGTTTCAACCCATCCTACATCAGAAAACCTGAGACCTAATGAGATTACCCAGGTTACTATTTCAGGGCTAACTGCACTTGGGAAGAACAGAAAGAAAAGCCCATTACTGACTGATAAATAAAATAAAACTCATTTCCCAGTGTATTCTGTAAATCAAAACACTCAAAGAACCTCTAAGGCTATATTAAAGCTGAGAAAAATGTAACATGAAATCAATGTTAGAGGCCATCTCAACATCCTTTTATCTAACCAAAATTGTAAACACACTGCTCCGTCCCCAAAGCACAAAATCCATTTACACTTTGCATACTTGAAAAGAAGTCTAATGCATTTGGAAAACCACGGACTTAACTGCGTGTTTCTCCCATTTAATACAACGCAGCTTAATAAGATTTGCAGGAGGCACAAAAGGCAAGTTGAGCCCTTTAGCTGAACACACAACCTCAGGTTCCCAGCAGAGAGGCAAACCTGGCGATGAGGAAAATGTAACAGCAGAAGGGACCAAAGCAGGGTAAAGGATGACCAGAAAAAAGAGGGAAAAGTCAGGAAACCCAGGCTCGGCACTCAACTTCTTGCAGTACTTCTCTGAACACTTAGCTGATGATTTGTAGCACTGACAGAGAGCCAGTTCCCAAAACCAGTTCCCAGAAGGATTTTATTCCTTGTGGATAACTGCATTCCAGAGCCACCCAGGTCAGTTTAGCTTTGGGCAACACAACCAGGCAGAAAACTTGAGGAAAAGGCGGCGTTGGCTGCACAAACCAGAGCTGCTACCCCCAGAAGCACGGGCACGGAGAGGCTGATCCAGCTCCCCCTCCTGCTCCGGCCACTCTCTAACAGCAGGTCAGCACTTCCACCCAAATACTGCAGGCTTCAGTTTCTGAATATGAGAGAAAAGACCACACGGGCATGAGCTTGGAAAGACAGGTCTGGAAACATCCAAGACTTGTAGCTGTTTGAAGTGATCCCTGGAACTGGCCATCCACCATCCATGGATATATCCCTCACAATTATCCAGTGGCTTTTGATCTCCTCACTGGCATCTGGGTGTCCTGCAAGGGCTGCAGAAGCACTGAATAGTGAGGTTGTCATCTTAGAATCCTCCTTAAACTCTCTGCCCTGCACTCCCACAGCCTCTGTGAAGCCCCTGATGCTGAAGCACAAGCTCAGGTAATATTTTTCCCTCTGCTTAAAATTAGAGAGGCAGACATTAAGCTTGGTTTAAAGTGGTGTGCACACAGCAGAAAGCTGAGAGCTTATCCACAAGTGGTCTGAGGTATGGCACAAACTCAAATGACTCAACACAACAGATGCTCTTTATACCTGTCTGACTCTCTGCACAACGAGTGCTTTGATCCAAAAGCTTTTATGGCAAAGCTCAAGCCAAAGCTCGCTGGGGAAAACAGAGTCCTGTTGACTCGAGGAAGCCCTGGCTCAGGCTGTCAGATGGAGGAGCTGAGCACTGCTTTTGGGGTCAGGAATGTAAAATGTGCACACTCAAAATTAAAAATATCCCTCCTGTGCAGTCACTGTGATAACTTATGTTAATTCTTCCCCCCAAAAAATACCTCCTAGCACTGGGCTGGGAGCAGAGGATCCCCCTAGGAAATCGCTGCACGTGGCTCTGGCCCTCTCTGGACATCCCACGTTGCCAAGACAACCCACAAGGAACGAGTCCTGCTCTGGCTGCACAGAGCACCAGTGCCCGAGGAAAGGGGAAGGGGTCGAGCGGGCTGGGAGCAGATTTCCATGAAAAAAAACAGACAGTGACTTTGGAGGAGGCAAGGAAATTACCAGGGATAACATTTGTCCTTTTTTCCCCTGCTGCAGTGTGCCACACTCCCTGGTTCTGACACAAAGTTCTGAACTGTGCAAATAAATCCACAAAAACCTGGGATCCCTGCTGAGGAAAGAAACCTGGTGGGGCTCCTGCACTTTGGCTTTTCAGCCTCCCGAGCATTTCCTTCTCTCACCCATCTCCATCCCGTATCCAGCAGGTGTTTCCATGGCAACACCGTGTAAAGCCATCCTTCCCTCTGACATGGGAGAAATGTTGAATGGCTGAAAAGAATTGGCTTGGGAAAACCTGGAAATTCAACTAAAAATAGGAAAGGCAATAATGGAAGGTGAAGGTGGGAAACCGCCCGGGGGCTTCAAAGCCTTGCAGAGCTCTCAGTACAGCCAAGTGCAATTTGTGTTTCTCTTTCCCTCTGCTGAGAGGGAAGAAGGATCTTTGTTTTCCTGTAAGATGTGGAGCATCCCTGGCACTTCTGTCCCTTCATTCAAGCCTCCTCTCAGCAGTAATTCTCCCAATTCTGTTTTATCACATCGAAATGATTCTGAGGGACCCAGAGAGCAAGGGATGAGCAGCAGAGCCCCAGGTTCCCCCCTAAGGAATGGCTGCACTTGAAAGCTTATAACTCTTCCAGTAAATCAGTGTAATTTGTGCTCTGATGTCCTGCACGGCTTTACAAGTGACAAATCAATCATTATCCAAACATCCTTTGATAATCAGTGTGGTTCCATTAATTATGATAAATGCTTTCAGCAGCTACACTATGTGGATGCAATGCATAATTGCTTAGGAATCGTATTACCCTACTTTTCTACTCATGTCCTCAAGTACAAAGTCTCTCAGAAAGTGCCACACTCCAGCAGCTGAGCTCAGAGTTTACACAATCCACCCTTCCAAGTGTTTAATTGGAGCAAATGCAGAGTCCATTAGTATTACTGCTATTAAATATTAATATTCCTTGAAAAAGACCCATTACAGCTTTACAAATTACAAATATGCAGGAGGAGTGTCTGAGCCTCCTGACCCTGGGGATTAATTGCAGCAGTTGTTGCACAGCAACACGGCACAGGCGATCAGGGCCTCACCTAATGAGTAACACTGCATCCAATTGGAATTGCAGGGAAATTTAGCCCGGCAGAAGGCAGTTACCCAGTTCCAGCTCTGACTGGGCTGCAGTGCTGCTGTGTGCTTAAAATTGCATCTGGAACGAGTGGGAAAGGGCAGTGGATGAGGAACATGTAATTCCCATCGGTCTTGAGGACACAAGAGGGGAGGGGGCTGAGAGGCTTCGAATCCAAGTGACAAATTCGACAAACAGAGCAATGGATGCGTCCTGGGGACAGGATTAACCTGGGGACTCACAGAGCTCCCCTGGGAGCAGGAGTTCAGCTGCCTTTTCTGAAAGAACCAACATTTCTATCAAAACCAGGAGCTGCTGTCAAAATAAAGCAACGTGAATTTAGAAAAGGTTATAATTCTTTTGAATTCATGGAGAAATGGCCCTGCTGGCAGGTTTTCAACTTGCTTGGGGTCTCTTTTTTAGGAGCAATTCCCGTTTGTCACTGTGAGTGACAGGATGCTGAACTGGACAGATTTTTGGAGCGGCTGCTCACAAGGGTGCCTGTGTTTATATTCCCCCCCATCCTAATGATCACAAGGAGTCGGATGTTGGATTTACATCTATCATCGGCGAGCTTTAAGGGAGTTTTCCAGGGGATTTTGGTAAAGCAGAACAGCAACATTAATTGTCTGGGAAACCAAAAGCTCATGTTTGAGTGCTTGTGCAGCATCTGTGTTATTCCTGCAGGAACTGTTGCAGGGGAAAGGATTTGAAGGTCAGTGTTAAGCTAGAAAGATCTTGTTTGTTGGAAAAGTAAAGAAAAGTGGGCAAGGAATAAATATTTGGATAGACTAAAGCAGCATGGAGAAAGGAAGGGCAGTGTGCAGGAGCAGGGCCTGGGGAAGGCAGCAGGGCAGCTCCTCGGGGCTCCAGCTGCTCTTCCTCACCTGGCACGGGCAGGGAGGCAGAGACGGTGGAGCAGCTTCACAAGAGCCAGGAGATTCCAGCATCATGGAAATCAAAGCGAAAAGAGGCGCAGGAAGGGCAGAAATTGGGATACAGACCACAGCACCAGCCAGGGCCCAGCAGGAGCCTCACAAGGAAACTCCTGCTGTGCTCAGTCCAGATGGGAGCGAGCGAAACAACAGCCCCGGGGCAGCCTGGTGCCCTGGAAGGAAGCACAACAGTGATCACCAAAGCAGCAATATTTAAAGCATAAAGATAAGACACAATTCTGCTTAAATGACTTTTTAGAGAGGATTTTCCCCCAGAATTTGACTTTTAAAGGCACCGTTTTCATGAGAATAATGAGGGCTGTTTAAATTCTGAGTTGAAACATCCTATTCCCAATGCTTTGTACTTCAAGACATCCATTTTGCAGGGTAAAGGATCCTTATTTGACGCACATGAAAGGTTTTGCGGGGGGATAGAGAAATACTTATATTTATGTTTCCAGAACAAAACAAATCACCACATCAGAATAAAGGAGCCTTACTAGACTCGAGCCCGAGGAGGCTCCTGAGGCACCTCCATGAGATTCTTTCAGCTGCCTTTTACCACTTTATCCTCCAGGCTTTGACCAGAGCCTTTTCTTTTCATCTTTACACGAGTTCTCCCAAGGAATCGGTGTTCTCAGGTCCCCGGTGATCCACCAGCCCCAGTGATCTGTCCCCACCTGTCCCTTTCCTGCCTCCAGGGATGTACCTCAGCACAGTTCTAAGAGCTGCGTCGCTTTTTAGCAAAGAGGGGTTTAACCCTGTATTTTCATCAATTTTCCCTAAACCTCTTGGCATTAGAAGTTCTGAAAATAAACCCCCTTTTGTATTTGGTGTGGTTTTGGAGTCTAATTTAGAAATGGTTTGAGAAGAGCTTTTCTTTCCTTTTTAGCCTTTATATCAGTCATTTTATCTGATATATGATAAGCTCAGATGAGTTTAAACTGATTCATCCTATTTTGTAATGTTTAAATGTACTTTGCTGAAGCTCCATCATAATGTCACACACTTTTAAAATGAATAATTCATCCTGCCCACCTTTTCTGAAATGCCAAAAGGATACTGTGCCTTTCCAGAGAGAAGCAAATACCTTCACTAAAGAGTACACAAGGAAACAATATAATTTAAGAGCAAATACCAACCCCAGCTGCAGCACCACAAATCTCAATACGGTGGCTCCCGCGGGGTAGCACCTGAAAGCCCTGCAGGGAGGGAGAAGGAGCTTTTCCAGGAGGGACCAGCCCTGTCCGGGGCACTGAGGGCTCTGTGCTTCCTGAGGGGAATCCAGAAGTCTCTGGGAACCAGGCACGGACACGGCTGTGGCAGGACGGGCGCTGGCGCCGTTTCGGGGAGAGCTTTGCCACGTCTGGATTCAGCCGTGGGCTGTGTATCTCACCCACAGCCAGGGAGAGCCCTGCCGGTCCGGAGCCCAGCAGGGATCACGTTAAGGCTCCGCAGCGAGTGGCACTTTGTGAGGAACCAGGGTTTGCCAGCCGGAATAAAACCCAGGTGTCACGAAAGAAACCTGGGGAACTGCAGATGACGGGGAGCAGAGCTTGGCCCAGCTGGAAAACAGAGAGGTTTCTGCTGCCAGGGCCCACCCCCAGCCTGGGCTCGGCAGGTGGGTTGGGGATGCTCAGCCTGGAGAATGCTCCAGGGAGACCTCGGTGCCTAAAGGGGCTCCAGGAGAGCTGGAGAGGGGCTCTGGACAAGGGAAGGAGGGACAGAGCATGGGGCAGTGGCCCCTGCTTTGGTCACAGCCGCTCATCTGCCCAGCAGGAACCGAGGAGCTTTTCTCTGAAAATGTCAAATAAATCATTTTGCCCCGGGGTAGCACTGAGGGAAAGGCAAGAGGAGGGAGAAGGGCCGTATGCCAGGCCTGCCTGGCGCCAGCAGCCCCGGGTGCCCCATAGGAGCAGATTCCAGCACCACAGAACCCTCCTCAGCACCCTAAACCCAGCGTTCGCAGTCCGAGGTTTGAGGGCCTAAATCTCCATTTGCATTTCATTAATATTTGATGCGAGGGTATTTTTACTGAATCATGGAGAAGGCATGAGATGAACTCTGCATGGAGGCACTAAAGGCATCTGATCACTTTGCTGAAGGTTTGCAGCACCCCTGGGAGCGCTGGGGGATCGCTCAGCGCCGGGAGCAGCGAGGCGAGGACAGACCCGTGTCACACAGCCCTGCTCGTGGGGAGCCTTCCAGCAGGCCAGAGCCGGCTCTCCAAACACCTCATGGCTCTGGGAGAAACAAAAATCAAAGCAAACTAAAAAACCCCATAAAACTCTGTAGTCATTTTCCACCAAGAGGCCCAAGCTGCTCATCAAACATTGAAGAGCAGTCTGTGAATATCTGTAAAAATGACCTCATTGTCATTCTTCAACTCTTCCCTTCAAGCCTCGGAGCTCGGTGGTGCTTGCAAAAGAACACGGGGTGAGTCTGGAGCCCTGTGGCCACGTTTGCACGTTCAGCACCGTGGTTTCGCTCCCAGCCAACTCGTTTGATGTGGCTGAGCTGCAGAACGACTGCGCTGGCCGGGCCCCTGCCCGCTCTCCCAGGCTCCTTCCAAAGTCACTCGTGCAGGGAAAGGGAACAAAGAGCCAGATCCTTCTCGCTCCCAGGGGATTGTGCTGGTCCTGACACCAGCAGGGACGCCTTGCACTGCCCCAGGGTGCCCCTAGCCCTGTCCAAGCTGGCCTCGGGCACTGCCAGGGACGGGGATCCACACAGCCCTTTTCAGCACTGGGGTCTTGTAAAGGATGGGAGGCAGAAATTCCTGTGCGTCCAAGGAGTTCCTCAGAGCTCTGCATCCCACTGTTCCAGGTGACAGGTCTGGTCCAGCCCTGCTCTAAGTGAAAAATGAGCTGTCTCATCCCTCTGAGGGCCAAGACACCCTTGGGAAGAAAATTAAATCTCCTGCAGCTCCTTTGGGAACGCAGCCCTGCTGCACAGCATCCTGTCATCTCCGTGCTTGTCGGGCCACTTAGGAGGGAAGCACTGGGGACCTGACTTCTGTCCAGAAGTAAAATCTAAAAGGGACCATATGGTGTAGATTTAAGCATTTGGCTTCTGGTTGAGCTTGGGAAGAAAAGACAGCAACAAAGGTTTGGATGCCAGTGAAAGCTCAAGGTCCAGCCACAGAAAATCCATTCCTGGGGAATAAGACTTATTTAATGTAACTAAATTACCTTTCCCTGGCTTCACATTCATTGGAGGAAATTGTGTGTGATATTTATATCTATGTCTATATGATTGCACAATGTTCTCCTAAACCTGAGCATCCGATTAACGGGGAGAGGTCCCTTTCCTATAAAACCCATCCCTCACAGCCCAGCACTGGTGTTTGTAGCTGGATATAAGAGGAATTTATTCATTTTGGATGTCTTTCCAAAGCCTGGGCACCCAAATGCCCCGAGGGAGAAGGAAGGCAGAATGCACCGGTAAACAAACAGAAGGTGGCCATGGGAGATCAGGAATTCATTAACAGCTTTTGGGGCCAGAAGGGAAATTGTGATCGCCCTGGGGTTGGCAGCAAGAGGCCAAACACCCACGTACTGCAGGTGTGTCATAACCAGAATGAGCTCACGATTCCCTTGCTGACTTTTGAAAATCAGTCAGGTTTTCCATCGCGTTCAGCCCCCCTCTTCACCATCGCTGTTTTTTGGGTGACTCGAGTGACTCCTTTTCTCCATACAAGGCTTCTAGGGATCTTTCCCATAGTTTCCCAGAGATATTCTCTGCTCCAAAGCCTCCCAGCCCAGGAGGAGAGGATTTAGAAGTGGAAGGGGCCCACTGTGCAAATGAAAAATAGGGGCCCACAGTCTGACTCCTGAACTGTCCTGGACTCTGCTCCTGATGCAGCAAAGCCAATCAGCATTGATTTAAGCAGTGCTTACAGTAAAGGAGGCGCTTAAGTGCTTTCCTGGATGATGACTGGGACACTGAGGGCCTTGATGGATCCAGCCCAGCACTTCCCTGTGGCAGTTAAGTCACTTTTGTTTCATTTTGTTATAATTCTGTCACTTTATGAAGAGTATCAAGCTTTATCTCTTACTGGCTGTCTGCAAAATGAAGCCAAATAAAACTCCTTAATGAGGTCTCAGTGCAGAAATCTTCCCACCATCCACGTTTTGGGTCCCTTTGACCTCACATGCCCGTAGAAAATGACCCTTCCCACACCTCAGGGCTGTGCTCTGCTAACACCGAGTTTTACATTGCATTCTTATTCCCTGGGACATGACTTAGAGCTGAACCAAGACAAGGGCAAAAGGTCTGAAAAAATCCAGTTACAGCTTCTTTATAAGCGATGATTCCATTTAAGAACAGAAAGTCCTTTTCAAGGGAGAATAAAATATCCCCTCCATAGCAACACATAAATTTAGAAAGGGGGACACAGTTTTCCTGACTCATGGGAGGATTTACTATCTCTGTTGTCTCTTGTCACGCCAGTTTAAAGCTCATCTGTTGCTAATGGTTTCAAATTAAATTTTTGGGGTACCAATATACAGAAAATGAACCCGAGTGCCAAAGCAGGGGTGTGACTGTGCGAGCTCAAGGCTCTCCAGCTCTGAGCCTACGTGACCACGGGGTCTCTGTGCCTCAGTGAAGGTTGTGAGTCATCCAGCTGCTGCTGGAGTAAGTTAATAAAAGAGAGAGGGCAAACATCCTGTTTTGTTCTTAATTCCTATCATTGACTAAGATGCAGCCTAATTAACCAACCCTCTCTCCCTGTAGGACAGTCCATCCCCACCTCCATATGTGAAACACAGACTCACAGAATGTCCTGAGCTGGGAGGGACCCCAGGGATCACCCAGCGCAGCCCCTGGCCCTGCACAGACACCCCAAAATCTCACTCTGTGCATCCCTGGGAGCGCTGTCCAAGCGCTCCTGGAGCTCTGGCAGCCTCGGGGCCGTGCCCATTCCCTGGGGCCCTGTCCCTGCTCACAGAGAGCAGAGATCAGTGCCTGCCCCTCTGCTTCCCCAGTGCCATTAAATTCTGTTCTTTATACTAAAAAGACAGTGACATTTATACAATGCCACCACAGTCACGGACCCTGCTGTCAGTGGTCTAGACAGAAACGGCACAGATGTGCTGGGGCAGAGTCTGAAATACCCCTCAGCAACCCAGCTGCTCTCTCCCTCCCTCAGCCATACGTGGCACCGAGATTGTGTGTGGAGCAGAGCTAATTCTTGCTGAATCATTCCAGGGCCTTTTTCCTGCTTCTCAATTATCCTCCACCCAGCTGCTGTGCTGCCACAAGCATTGGCACAGAGCATCTCTCAACCAAAACATGGAGCAGGCAGATCCTCATCTGGGAAGTGCTGTCAGGCTCTCCCCTGGTGACATCCTCTGCTCTGAGTCTGTGACCCTGCTGGGACACCTGCGAGGGAACAGCTCTGAGCATCCCCCTGCATCCCCCTGACTGCTCACAGATTTCATGGAAACACAGAATGGTTTGGGTTGGAAGGGACCTCAAAGCCCATCCAGTGCCACCCCTGCCCTGGGCAGGGACACCTTCCACCAGCCCACGCTGCTCCAGCCCCGTCCAGCCTGGCCTTGGGCACTGCCAGGGGTGGCGAGTCCACAATCTCTCTGCTAGCATTTACAAAACTTATCTCAAACTCTCCCCTCAGCAGCCTGGGTGCAGGAAGCACCGGGAAAGGTGCTGCACTCGAGGAGAACATCACAGCTGCCACTGCAGGGTGTCAAATGCTTCATCTGCTGCCCTCGCCCTTCTCCTCCCACTGCCAAGTGGGTGCTGGGAGCTGGGGCTGGGAGCTGGGGCTGGGAGCTGGGGCTGGGCACCTGCCAGCCCCACCCTGCCAGTGACACGAGGGAGAACGGAAGGAAGGAAAAAAGCCTCCCAGCAACCAAAGTAAGAGAGAAGAGGAGATTGTTGTGCTTGACAGCTAATGAATAATCATCCCAAATTCCCTGCTTCACCCTAATCCCCTGCTGAGTCACTGGGCCCCTGTTGATACCCCGGACTGGGTGACTCCTCTCTCAGAGCCTGCCAGGGAATTTTGCCATATGGCAACAAGGAGATTTGATTAGTTGACTGTTTCCTATTTGTTTTAATTAGTAGTTTATTAGCCATATGTTAAATTGCACATTTCAACCACTCAGCAGTGCTGTTGGAAGTCAGAATGGATCTGGATGGGGTTTCTGTTGTCTCCTGAGCCACGTGGGGATTTGCTTTGGGTGTGAAGTCACCTGGCGGCAGGGCAAGACTCTCTCCCTCGTCTCCCCCTACCTCATGGCATCTGATTTCATCTCTTCTGGCTGTGTTTAATCTCAGCTGCCACCTCTGCCAGCACCAGGCACGGGAGCAGGTCAGGCCTCTCCTCCCAGAGCCGCTTGTCACATCAGTGGATGCCGATGGCATTCCCAGGCTCTGCTGACAGAGGAACAGGGACCTCCCGGGAGAAGCTCCCTCCCCGATGAGTGATTTGGTGCTGCTCTGTCTGAGTGGCAGATTAACAGGAGCCTGAAACCTCTGTGCTAATCACACTGCGGTGTTTGCACCTCTTTGTTCCTGCATTCCCATCAATCAGCCATATAAAAGTTAATGGGAAATAGATAAAGAAGGTCATAAACAGCAACAGCAGAGATTCATTTTAAACCTCACTACAATACCCACAAGGACCTGAGAGCAATTTTCCCCCAGCACAGGGTTTTATTGCAGATTCTGGCACCAAGGGCTGCTGCTGCTGTGTGTTCCACCAGCACACAGCACCTTCTAAGAACAGCTCTTAAACAAATCCCAAACACCATCCCACTTCTTGACGGGAAGGTACTTGCAGCAGGTGACTAAAAACACCATTGGGAAGAGCTGGGCAGCTCAGGAAACCTCCCACAGCCTTTGACCACTATCACACCAGATGTCAAAGTAATTGCACAGAAACATCTTTCCATTAGGATTTCTTGATTCCCTGCAGTTTAGAAACGCAGATTCCTGGGTGTTGGGGTTCATTTTGTATCCCTTTCTTTCCCATCAGTGCAGCGCCTAAAATGCAGTAACTTCACTCTCTCCAGCTCTGTGTTTCACCAGCACGTTATTCCCGGCCCCTCTCGTGCACTTGCTCCCCGTGTGGGCTCACACCAATTTTTAGATTCTAATGACTGACACATTTTTAAAATACATTTCAGTGCACGTTTACAGCGGCTCCAGGTACAGATCTGCACGTGCAGATGGAAACAGCCCCGGCCCTCTGTCACTCGCCCTGCGGCAGCCAAGCCATGGGCAGAGTGAACCCATCCTGAGATGGGAGCAGGGGAGACTCCACCACCCCTGCAGCAGCTCCTGGGGCACTGGAGCTGCCTCCTCCTCCTCCCAGCAAGTTTCAGTCATAGAATGGAACCACAGAAAGGTTGGGAAAGCCCTCCCAGCTCACCCAGCCCTCAGCCTGAGTCCCACGGTGCCCACGAAACCACAGGACAAAGGGCCCACGTCACCCCCTCCAGCCCAGCAGGACACACAGGCGCCTTCCGAGAGCCCAGGGCTGAGCACGAAGCCCTGACTTTACTACACAACCCCAAGCAGAGCAGCAGTGCTGCTTTCCTTGCTCACTAACAGCTTCCTGAGCAACCCTGTCCCACTGCTCTCGAAGCAACCAGTGCATCAGCAGATTGAAATTCTCAGTGTTTAGAGAAGCAGGCTTCCCCAAACCCCACTCTGCTGATGGCCTCTCCCCACAGAATGAACCCACCCATCCCACACATCTGCTCTGCAGAGCAATCAGCGACACTCCTCTGCAGCTCGAGATGCTCGGTTGTGTACAGAGGCAGAGAGAGAAAACTCCCTCCAAGAAGGGATGAGGAGCTTCGTGTTTGCTCAGCCCGGCATATGAGAGACAATCATGTCACTGGTCGTTAGTAAACACTGACAAATGTGACAAAACGTGGAGCTAATCCTTGGAGCCTGCTGGAACCAAATATTCCATCTGATTTGGTAACAAGTACAGATAGAAACATGCTCCCTGGCCTCCGTGTAGTCATATTAAATATTTAAAGTTACTTACTGAATACACACAGAGTCTGAACTTCCAGCTGATCATTGGAACAGGCAGGTTCTGGGGAAGAACATGGAAAGGCAGCCATGCCAGCAGCTCCGGCTGGGTGTGAACGACTGGAAGCCACCCTTCAGCTGGGAAGTGAGACAAATGAGACTGCATTAGAGCATCAGATAAGAAAAGATGTTCCCTTTATTAAAAAATAGCAGTACATTCTTTACATTTAGCATAAAATCTGCTGTAATTACTTAGCAGTTGGAAAGCAATTTGCAACAGGCTTTATTGTTCAGCATCTGTACCAAATTCTCAGGGAAACATCCACCAGGGAATAAAGGAAAATGAGATGTGCCACGGTAACTACAACACTCAAACGCTTGCACAATGGAAATTTCAGGGAGGCTTAAAGGAGCTCCAGTGCAATTCCACTTCTGTGTTTCTGGTTTTGTTTTGTTACTTACAGGGCTCTGGGTTTGACTCCAGCTCCTCTCTGCCCTGTGTACACACGCCCACCAGGATGCAGTAATCCATACAAAACCCGTGGGGTTGTATTACAAAAGAAATATAATTGCCTAAAGAAAAACCAAGTCTGTTGAAGCCACAAAACAAGAAACATTCTGGCAGTAGCAGCACCAGGACTTCACTATTTACCAAGCACGCACCTCTTTGGGTTAAATCTCTACATTAAAGGGAAAAGGTAACGACTGATGGCCTGCAAATTCACCACAGCATCCCAGAATAACGGGGGAGAAAACTGGAGCTCACACAAGGTTTTGGGGATGAAGGAAGGTACATTTTACTCCTGCTTAGCCTGGAATAAATCCGGCCTCACTTCCCCACAAGTGAGACAGTCAGGAGAGCTGTGATGGAAATAAATCACTTCAAGTTTGTACCAGTTGTAAAAAAAAGACAGAAAGAGTTCCAGTTCTGCATTTCCCTGAGGCAGGAGTGCACTCACAGAGCCCATCTGGAGTTCTGTCTCAGGTGTTCAAACCTGTGCCAGGCACGGAGGAACACAAGCCCGATGCTCTCCCAGCAGCTTCCTGGGGGACCTCCCACGTCACACAGTGAGAATCAGGAATTTATCAGATGCCTGTTTATTCCTTCTTTCTTTCCTTTCTCCCTGAGTAAATAACATTCCTCCTGATTCAATTTCAGACCATCAAATACGACAGGAATGTGTCTTTGCAAGGAAATGCAAATTCTGTTCTGTTCCAGCCCAAAGCTAAGCAGCAAAAACAAACCCATCCCTTTTGGGCACGAGGAGTAAGCAAGAGTGCTTGAATTCAGGAAAATTAACAAATTCCCTGTGTTTTGCTCCCATCCAGAGTTTCAGAACTCTGCCTTGTTTGCTGCCCTGCACCTCCCTGCCCGCCGAGGCCGGGAGCCCTGGAGCCCCAGGCAGGTTTTTATTCTCTCAAATGCCCAGGATTAGACGTGCACGTCTTTAAGCTGCACAGGCTGAATTCTGCTCAGGGTGATGGTGTGGATCCCAGCGAGAGCAGAGCTGACCCCGGGTGTTTACAGGACCCTGCAATTTGCTTTAACAAGCTGCCTTCTGATGGGAGGCGGTCCCACGCCGAGGAAGTTGATGGCTGTGTCCCCTCTCACATCAGAGCAAAGCACATTCCAGTAGGGAAATCAAAGCTGCATTATTAGGCAAAATAATTCCCTCGTTCAAGAGAAAAAAGGAAAAATTCAACTGATGTTCAAAGCGATGGAATGGTCTGTGATGGAAGGAGGCAGTGTAGATGTGATGACAAGAGGGATGAGGCTCTGCGCTCTATGGGTTGGTAGGAAAGCCAGGAATCATAAAGAGCAAGGAGAATCAGACAGACATTTACAAAAATCCTAGACTTTATTCAATGAATTATTGAAGATCTATTTCTGATCTGGCACAGGAGGTCACTTGATCTCCGGAAGGGAGCAATGGGAGCCCCATCACTTCTGCCATTCAAAACTCCAGTGAACAAAGAGTCGGGAGACACAGGGCACAGAACCCTCACCCTGTGCTCCACTGCTTGACCTCAGGAGGCTTCTCCTCTTTCCAGGATCACTGAATCATGGAATCACAGAATGGTTGGGGTTGGAAGGGGCCTTAAAGCCCATCCCATCCCACCCCCTGCCATGGCAGGGACACCTCCCACTGTCCCAGGGTGCTCCAAGCCCCGTCCAGCCTGGCCTTGGGCACTGCCAGGGATCCAGACTTTGTCTTTATTACAGCCTTGTCAGAGAGCTGGAAAAAGGGATGGAAATGCGAGCTGAAAGTGTTGAACTAAATCACACGAAGGTTAACGACTTGGCCAAGGTCTCACACAGAATTCCACAGCAGTAATTTGGGAACACCAGTGTCCCAACCCAGTTCTACAGCCCTCAGATCATCCTTCCTGCTTCGCTTCAGCGAGCACAGACTGCTTGATGGAAGACACATCTCCCCCCACATACCCTGAGAGCTCCCACAGACCTGACAGCTCCAGCAAGGGCCCAATTCCCAGGATCTGAGGGAGGGCAGTGCATTTGTAGAGAATGGAAAGTGTATTTTAGGAGCAAGGTTAACACCTGCAGCCCAGTTTTCCAGGTCCACTGGGTGAGGAGAGATTGTTCCCCACCTTTCCTGAAGTCATAGAGGTGTTTATTCATTCTCTTTCCAGCCTCTCTTTGCCTCCCTGTCCTACAAACATCCTTGACCACGGAGCTTGTTGTCAGGGAGGGATCTAAAACCTCTCACACTTGGTTTGCCTTGTTCAGCCCAGAAATAACCAGAGTGCCAAAGGTGATTGTGGACAGTGAGATGTGGACACACGGCCAGAGACTGGGCAAAGCTCAGGAGCAGAGCTGCTCCCACTCTCATTCAATGGCAGCAATTTCACGTCTCTGGGAAGAAGGGAAAAAGCTTCAAGCATGAGATTATTACATTTTGTACATCACACCCTGATAGAAGCTAAAAATAGACTCTGACGGTTGCTAAGTGCGTTTCAAATGGCTTTCCTTGGAGGTAAAAATGGGATTTATTTGAAAAAGCAGAAGGTGGGATTTATAACATCACATCTTGGGAAAGAGCTGAACAGAAAATCGCCAGTTGTGGGAATGAAAGAGCAGGGACTTTGCCACTCCTTTCCTCCCTGGAGGGAAGGCGGGGGGGGCTGACAGAGTGCTCAGGGCTCCCAGTGCCCCCATGGAGAGCACACCTGGAAACTCCTGCACTTCCCAGCCCCTCCCTTGACACGAAACCTCAGGGTTCCTCCTGGTCCTGCCACACCACAGGACAAAGTAAAAATACCTCCACTGGCCCCAGGAGTTTCACTTAGGAACGGGGAAGGGAAGCACAGAGCCCCACGTGAGCCAGTTTCCCTTTTCCTACACCTGCCAGGAGGGCTTGGGGCTCTGGGACAGGAAAAGTTTCAACTTTAGCCAATAATGGGGTTGGGGCTCAGGTGAGCCCGACTCCGGTGCTCCCTGCCAGGTAACCCTCAGCACTCCGAGGGTGGGAACAGCTCCTCAGCTTCCAAACACACCGACTCCAGCCCATAATTCCTTCCTGGTTGTCCCCTTGTCAGCAGAAGGGCACCAGTGCAGCAAAGCCAGGCTGGCCACTGCAGCTGGGACAGCCCGGGCAGGTGAAGCCTCCTTGCCTTTCTTCAGGGTCTGAAACACCGAACCGTTTCAGAACACTGCCATTCTCATTAGGGCACTGTGGTTATCATTTTCTAATTAAGAAAATGAACTGTTATTATAAAGATTAAGAGTTGTAATTGAAAGACATCTGATGTCAGAACAATTTTTGAGACACACTCCAGGTATTAAGAGAGCCATTTCCTGCAGCAGGACTGAGCACTTGCTAACAAACCTACTTGGAGGAAAATAGCCTCGAGATAATTGGAACTACAGCCATGCAAACAGCACGAACACACTGCTGCAAAGGTTTGGAAGCTGCTAAAGCTTGTGCAGAAACAGCCACAGGCAGACAGGGAGAGATGAGGTGGGGAAGGACAATAACCAGAAGCTCGAGCATCCCAAGCACACTTTGGAGCATCAGATTTCTCTGAGACCTCACAGCTCCCAGAAATGAGAATTACTGTCCAAGGGGGATTAAAACAAGGAGAAAACTAAAATAATGGTTCAAAGAGAACAGGTGTTAAATTAACAGTTACTTATGCATTGATGTGGGAGCACGTGTACTGAAGGAAAAAGGAAAAGATTAGCAACCTCATTTATTTTCCCAAATAACTTTTCCATTACAAACTCACTGTGTCCTTATCAAGACAATTTGAAAAAAAAAAAAACAAAGCCCATTATCATGGCTGAGAAAGAAAGGCTATTTTTAATCAATTCTTTCAAGAGAGATAAACTCAGACACGTTTTTTGCACGTGTTGTCAGCCCCCAGCTCTGGGTTTCTGCTGGAGTGGAGCACGAGAGATCAGTGCCCCAGAGAGACTCTGGACACCGGGGGCTCCTCTGTGCTGCCCTCCAGCAGTGCCAGTGCTGATGTTCAGGGTGGCACCCGTCGCTAACAGGAGAATGTTCTGTGTTTTACAGGAATTTTATAGGAAGCCAGTGAAAGAACAGCTTGAAACAATTTTGGGAGGGAGCTGGGTGCACAAGCAGCACCTGCCTGAGCGGGACCGGCTGCTCCGTAGTTGTGACAGCTGGGGATGGGCTTGGAGAGTGCCTGGGGGGCTTTTTCTGTTCAGGAACTTGCCCTGTGCCAGAGTCAGAGTGGAACGTTCCCTTCTCGGGTCCCTACACCCTCACTGTGGCTTCAGCTCAATCCCCCTCCCGCTGGATCCCAAATACAATGGGAAAAGATAGAGGAAAATCTATTGCAGCAAAATTAATTTGCCTCTAAACCTCCCATTATCAGATCAGATTTATAAAAGAAAAGCAGGCAATTAAACCCAACTGAATGTTTCACAAACAAAATCACCCAGGTTCAGAATTTGCTTTAAAATGACAAAACCCAGGAAATTACAAACTCGTGAGTGACAATTTATCCCAAGCACCTCTGCACAGAGGCCTCGTAGCGTTATCAATGACCCACTTTGTCAGCAACTTCCTTAACTTTAACACACTTTTCCTCTTTTGCTGTAGAATTTGGGACATTTCTATCGAGCAGCAGATAAATCTCAGTCACGAGGAAGGTTAGAACGTTCAGGGGGAAAGCAGTGACGTTTCTGTGACGTGCTGGGTAATAACCTGCGACAGGTCCTTCTCCACTGGGCTCCAAAGGCACCAGGAAAACCTCATTACAGCAGAGCCCAGGTAGCCTGAGAAACATCTACTGTTATTTATTTATTTTATTTAAAATGAAAAGCACTGTTACTTTTCATTCCTGACAGAATTCTCCATTTCCTATGCAAGTCAGCAAATGATAAAATAGCAGAATATTCACTAGTGTCAAACAGAGGATTTTAGCAATAAGCCTCAGTGCAATGTGAAATATTGTAACAATTACTCCTTGTGATCAGGATGTTAATCTTCCTTTTTCAAATCAGATCTGAGGTTGTCCAGTATGATCTTGCTAGATCTTCTCAAAAATTTCCTATTTTGTGAGTCTCTGTGTTCACTGTCATCCAAAACCAGTGACATCATTTAGCTCAGAGCCTCCCATTTCCACTCCGTGCAGCTTTCTGACTGAACAAAATCTAAATTTTTGGATGTCTGAAGATGCCTCAGCAATATACATACACATAAATATGTATTTGTGTCCATGTAATCCACAAGATTACATCTAGAATCATACAGCGGTTTGGGTTGGAAGGGCCCTTAAAGCTCATCTCATCCCACTCCCTGCCACAGCAGAGATGCCTTCCAAATAGACAATAAATGCAAACTTCATTTTAAAATGCCAGGAACACATCCCCAGTTCCATCTCCTCATGCTGCGGATACCTGGGAGACAGTGACAAGACTCCTGAGTAAGCCCAAAGCAGCGAGAAAAATAAAAATGTTTAAAACATGTCCAGAAAAAACTACAGATGAAGAGTATTTTTACTGCTAACAAACACCTTATGCATCTGGATTTAAGAGTCTGGATAATGTGATGAAT
Organism: Gymnorhina tibicen; assembly: GCA_013399875.1. NCBI lineage: Eukaryota > Metazoa > Chordata > Aves > Passeriformes > Artamidae > Gymnorhina > Gymnorhina tibicen. Next base: position 1,092,133 of record VXAZ01005871.1, on the reverse strand, counting down.
TATTAACACGCTAATGTAAATGTAATCAAATCTCCTGACTCGAGTGTACAGAGATCACCACAGGGAAATAAATAATGAAATGTTTAATCTTCTCTGCTCTCAAGTACCTGTTCTGCTGCTGGGGGTGTGATCGGGGGGTGGACAGGAGACTCCTTCTGCCACGGCTCAAGGTGCAATGTGGAGGAACAGAGAGAGAAACCAACGTGCTCAGCCTTGGTTTCCCAGGCTGCAAACACTTCCCAGTCCTACAGAGAGCACAGAATGTACCAGAGGTGTCCCCAGAGCCTGGAGCCTGCTCCACACCCCACCCCACCCCATCCCACCCCCCTGCATAACAGGGCCAGCAATTCGTGTGTCCCTGTCTGTGCCCGATACCAGCTGCAGCCACTTCAGCTCATTTCAACTCCTTTCAATGGCTACAAAAACCAGCAAATGTTTGGTTTCTGGAGCCTTTTATGACCCGTTTTACTCCACTTCAGAAGTTTTGGCACAGAAATAGCATTTAAGAGCTCAGTAGAATTTGTTATCATAATATCCCTTTAATCCCACAAACAGTGCAGAGCAGATCCCGATCCTGGCCGTGCCGGGGGAGGAACGTCCAGGACCAGCCCACAGGGAAAGGATGCTGGGCCAGCAGCTCCTGGGGCACAGAGCATTTCCCGAGGAGACACGACCCCACAGGAACTCTCGTCAGGGCCCTCTGTGCACACTGAGAGCTTCAGAGTCACCCCAAGCACAGAAATGCTGCTCAGTGCAGCAAAGGCAAGAAAAACTCTCTTTATGGCAGAACTGCGGAGATGGTTTTCCCTGAACTCTGAGCACTGCCAGACACTGGTGACTCTCATCGCACAGACAATGAATGGAGGAAGGAAGGAGTTGGAGAGAACCCAAAAGATTTCACATCTCTCAGTAAATCCCTGCAGGAAGTGGCAACAGGCAACTCCTGTGCCATTCTTCGTCATGTCAGCACTTTGTGGTGCTTGCCAGGCGCAGGAGGGAGGGAGCTGGGAGCTTTCAGAGCCCCCTAGCCCAAGAATTTCCTGGTGAGACCATTCCTGGGCACGGAGTGGGAAGCAGAGGCTGGCTCCAGCCCCTGCCAAGGCATGGGTGTGTGTTCCTGCACCCCTCCAGGCACAGCTCTCAGCCCTCTGACGCTGGTGAGAGGCAGCATTTTCTCACCTCAGGCAGGGCTCAGGGGCTGATGTGACGAATGTCTGCAAAGAGCTGTGAGGCAGCTGCATGGAGTGCTGGCATTGTGATTAATTCCACAGGCTCCTGTGGACTGTAACGAGCGTGGAAGCGAAGCCCAGCGCAGAGGACACGCGGCACCGTGCTGCAGGTGTCCTGGTGGGGTGGGGGCCCACAGCACCAGCTCCTACCCAGCCAGGCAGGGCTGCCCTGGCTTCTCTGGGACACCCAACAGCTCCTCGCAGCTTCCACCAAAAAAACCCACGTGGGAGCTAAAGGACAGGACAGAGAGCACAGGGAGGTCCCTTCTGCTCTTTGGTGGAGGGAAGATGTGGATTTGCCCAAGGTCGCACAAGAACTCGTGAGAGCACCAAATAAAATGCAGAAGCCCAGGCACCAACCTCACTCCCCAGAGCCCTCCAGGGCTGACCCCGCAGGCAGCACTCAGGGCTCGTGGGACACCGCTCTGTGTCTCACCGAAGGGAGGCTCTGGCAAAGTGGTATCGGAATGGGCTGCTCAGGCACAGAGGGATCCCCAGCCCCGGGGAAACTCTTCCTTGAGAATAATGTCTTACACTCAGCTGCCAGCTTTCCTCCGACACCCAGTAAAATGCATTTCTTTCGCTAACACAACACTCTTCATGCAAGAATGCATGAAGTAAGTGCAGACTTTGACTTGGAAGTCTGGGTTTGTATTTTTGGGGGTTGTTTGTTCGTTTAATTAAGATAAAAATGTTCAAGGCCAGGTTGAACAAGGCCCTGAGCACCGTGATCTGTGAGCGGCATCCCTGCCCAGGAAGGGGATTGGAACCAGAGGAGTGTAAGGCCCCTTCCAACACAAACCATTCTGTGATTCCGTGCTGTGGGAGATAAATTTTATGCAATCCACCTCTCTAGCTGAGAAACAGCTTTTCTACAACCGCCCCTGTGGTCACAGGTACTGCTGCCTCTGTGTGTGCCCTTCACGGCAAAATCAAATTGCAGTGATCATAAAGATTAGAAGATTATGAAAACACACACAGACAGAAATGCAGCGTTTTCAGCATCCCCAAGTAATCCCCCACTCCTGCCTGGCTGCAGACTCAGTGAAACGTAGCCAGGACACACATTCTCATCAGCACTGCTCCCCTCCTCGGAAGGACAGAGATTTGGTACACCTCGCAAGGGAGGTGCAGCAGAGCTTTAAATAACCACTCACAAACTTTCCTTCCAAAGAAAATTACTAGTCAGTTAATGCCAAGAAATCCCAGACTAAGACTGATAAAATAGGACTGCCTTCTGCACTTGTGTGAAAGAAATTAAGGAGTCGTGAAAGTTTTTGGCACAGCAGCCAGGAGGAGAGGGAATTCTCACTTCTGAAACTGTTTCCAAAGCAAGAGCTGTGGCTGGGTCCTGGGATAAGGCACGGCTTGCTTAGGGTCAAAGGAGTTGCATCCATGTGCATTGGGAAGAATTCAGCACAGGAACTTCAGAGCCAAAGGCTTCACCCGAAGTCCTGTGGGAAGTGAATTTTCCTGCTGGGGTACAGCAAGGCTGGAGGCAGCAGGACGTCAGGGTTCAAATCAGGTACCCACAGCCTGGTAAGACATTTCACCTCTCTTTGGCCAGTTAATTTAAAACAGGATTAATAATTCCAGCGTGATTAGAATTTTATGAAGCTTAATTAATTAAAGGTCATAAAACACAATGAGACCAGCATATGACAGAGACCAGATAAATTCAGACTCTTGGTGTGGAAGTCCCGCTGTGTTTGAGAGGTACAAACAGCTCTGCAGGGCTGCAGCAGGGGTGGGGGCTCAGCCAGGAGCTGAGAACCCCCAAAATAATCCAGAGGGGAGAAGAGGAAACCCACAAAACCAAAGCATGGAGTCCCAGTGGGAATGAGCACAAAACAGGGACCAGTCTGATTCCTGAGAAGTCACCCAGCACCACGTGTGGAAGTGGCACTTGGGGACAGGGTTCGGTGGTGAGCAGGGCAGCGCTGGGTTAATGGTTGGATTTCATGGTTTCACAGGGCTTTTCCAACCTTAATGAGCCCGCGATTCTGTGAGCGTTCGGGCACAGGGAGCTGCGCACACCCAGGCCCGAGTGCACACACGTTCCCTTCAAAGGAACTCGCTGTTCTCCAGGACCTTTAATTACTAAAAAATGCAGCAAATCCCCTTAAATATGCCAAATTAGGGTGGGCAGAAGGGGCTGTTCGGGATTGAAGTAGGATAAAGAGAATAAAATGCAAATCTCCCTGCAGTTTATACTTATGACTAATACCTATCACAACAGATTCATTTGGGAACACGCCTGTGACGTTAAACTTGTCAATCCTCCCCACCTCTCCGAGCCTCTGCTCGGGGACGTGCCTGTGCAGCTTCTCCAGCTCTGCCCAGCAGTGCCTCAGGAGATGCTGCATCTCTCCAGCTTTGGATCCCGCTGCTGGGAGTCAGAGAATCATGGAATCGCTTAGGTTGGAAAAGACCTTTGAGGTCGCCCAGTCCAACCATCAGCCCAGTGCCACCACCACGGTCACCACTAAACTGTGTCCTCAAGTGCCACATCCACACGTTTTTTGAGCACTTCCAGGGATGGGGGCTCCACCACTGCCCAGAGCAGACTGTTCCAATGCTTGACAACCCCTTCTGCGAAGAAATGTTCCTTAATATCCAATCTAGACTTCCCCTGGTGCAACTTGAGGCACGAGGTCCTGCTCTGCTCCAGAGAGGAGCTCCCATCTCCTATTTAAAGGAGCTCGTTGGTTGGGAAAGGCTCCAAACCTCTTAACAGACCACTCCTGTCTCAGTGAAATTATCAGGAAGGATAAGAGTGCAATTTATAACTATAAAAACCAGCCTGCATTTGAATAAAGCCAAGCCAAATCCATGGATGCCTGGATTCACTTCCCCGGGCCAGGTAGCAGTGGTCATTTGGGCATCTGCTTCCCTACCAACCCCCTAAAAAAAGCTTCAATCCTGGGAATCTCTCTAAGTACATTAGACAGAATGAAAACCGCATTGAGATTAGATTTCCATCTCTCGACATCTACGCACACGACAGCTGGGATTAGTAAATGAACAGATCACTGAAGGAAGGAGGAGGATTAACAATGGAAAATAAAAAAGGTTGATAATCAGGGGCAGCTCTTTGGAAAAGAGACTTAGGACAAATGGCACAGGCGGCTTCAATTTATTGACTTGGGGGAATGAGAGCTGCAGAATATGAAAATGAAAGAACGATCTTCCCTTAATCTGCGGGGGCAGGGGGGCCGGCAGCCGGGGCAGGACATCATCACCCTAATGAGGGGAGCTGTCTGCAACAGCCTCTGACAGCTCCAATCATCCCAGGGCCCGGCAGGCTTAGAATCCAATTTCAGCTCCAGCTATTATTGCAGAAGTTTTAATCTCCATTCTTATGCAAACAATTGGAGGGAATGATGGATAGATAAATAAAGGAACAAATGAATAAAAGTCAGGCTGACGCACGGGAACAGTTTCTTGTTGGGATGAGCAGCACACGCCTGTGTGAGCCTGTGAATGGCAGTCGTGGGGAGATGAACATGACAGAGGTCACCCCCCTGCTCCAGCTGGCTTTAGATCAGCTCCAAATTTAATATTCCAGACACAGCAACGCAGAGGCAATGACTGCTGTAACAGCGAGCACAAATGCAGGGGGAAAAAATTTAAAAAGAGCTGTTCTTCATTTATGTCCAGACAAAGTAGATCTGACCTATGAAGTCAAAATTTATGAGGGAGATAAATACGCTGGCGGTGGCTGGTGTGACCAGACCCAGGCAATGCAATATAAAAACACACTCACTGTACAGAATCCCAGGATCACTGGGTTGGAAAATCCCTCCAGGATCATCGAGGAGATCCATCTTCCCCCACTCCCCAAACACCCACTAAAGGTCCCTTTTGGAACACTCCCTGCTAAACTGCCACAACGTTGATGGAATAGAGATTGCTTGGTTTGCTCAACTCATGGAAGGTGCTGCCAGGCTGTCAAACTGGTACCTTCACCGACACTAAATCATTTCCCTGCACCAAAAGGAAATTAAAGATTATTTTATGCTATTAGCTTTTAGTCCATTTACAACTTTCTGCATTAATATTAAGATATACAATCTCATTTTTGCCCAGGCTGTAAAAACTACATGAATACAAGATATTTGAAAATTATCTAAGAACTGTGCCCTCTGAGCAGCTCCCTCAGAAGGTGAACTATGAGGTCTTGGCCTCCCATTTGGAGCCTACTCGAAAACACATTTGCTGCTTGTTAGCAGATTAACAGATGAGACAGAGGGGAGTTAAACATAGCCAAGGTGTGAAAACTAATTACAGGCTGCTGCATCAGGCTGGGAGTAAGGAAAGCCAGTGTTAAGTGTCTGCCCTAAGAGGTGATATCCATCTCTAGTGCAGGAGAAAGGAGGCAGGGCTGAACCTGGCTTTATCTCAAGGAGTTGATCTGAATCTCGTTCTGTATCTCCAGGTGAGCAGTGTTCACACGGACTGCTCTCAGATAAACTTCACTGTCCTCAAAGTCGCCCTTTCTGGAGGCAAAACACACAGCCAACTCCAGCAAGAGCTGCTGGAAGTGTGAGCTCAAGTAATAAACAACAACCCCCCACTAACTTACAATCAAGAGTGAAGTTCCCCCACTCTTCAAGCCATGTGAAGCAAAAAACCACATTAATCTGAAGCCTTGAACCTTTTGAATAGTTATGAGCAAGAGGAGGGAGCACTGCCCGTGGCTGCTGCACACCCAGGAACAGCCTGGCAGGATTTCCTTGGGAGTCAGGGAAAAAACATCTGTGGGAGACAGGTTCCAACTGTCCTAGAGTTGCTCCTTGCTTCTCCTGTTGTATCTCCTGTGGTATTTTGCTTGTGCTGTGGCTGAGGCAGCATCTGTGGCTTTGTCTGAGTGAAATCCAGAGTCGGGAGGGTTTGTCACATCGACAGAGGCAGCTTCTCATCACCTGTGACTGTGCTCATTGTCCATCTCTGGGACCCCTGGGCACCCAGCGCTGCTCCTGCACAACTAACAGCCAACGATGCAATATTATGGGCCCTGCTACTCTGATTTTCTACATTACTTACTGATAGAGTCAAAATTTTGTTGTTGTGAACCTTGTGCATCTTGGTGCAAATGCACACCAGGAACGGGAGTGAGGCTGAATCAGACAGGAACATTGCACAGCAACTTCCCCTCTGTTTGAAACCTGCACAAATAACTGCACAAACTGCAGGGCAATGGACGATCATTCCCCCTGGGCCTGCATTTCTTTCCCTGAGCCACTCCTCTGGTTCCTCAGAGGCAAAGCTCTAATGTAGGAGCTGTGGACCAAAGAAGATCAGAAATAGAAGGAAACAGGGTATTTTTCTTTCTTTTGACCACCCCAAGCTCAGCAGCGTTTCAGTGATGAGAAAACCACTCCTGCCATGGAAGTGCAGTAGTTTGGCACCAGTAATTCCACCAGTCAGAGGTTATGACTTGTGTGTTTTTGGAGTTCATGGCTGATTCTTTATGCATGCACAAGAGCTAATTGCATCCAAGAGAGCGCCGTGCCTGTTGGTCTGGAGGTGTATTGCCATATGTTTGGTGTATACTTAATTAACACAGTGCAGCTGCACTGCTTTCCATCTGTATTACAGATCAGATTCCTATTACAGATCTAGGCAGGAGTCCCACAATTCATATTTATTAAAATAATTGCCCCAAGATTTAGGTGGTTGGAAATACTCAGTCAAGCAGCCCAGCATTGCTTTGCAGAAGGAAAATTATCCAGCCAGGAAGCCAAAGGGAGTGGGATGAGGACTTCAGGGGCTGCCACGTGCAGGCAGAGCTCAGCCCTGCAGACAGAGGTTAAAACAGAGCCTGCTGAGCATTTCTTCCAGGGCCTGGTTCTCCAGCTCTGAAGCTTATTGAAGTGTGACTTGCTGGTATATTCATATTCACCATCAGATTCAGGGCTTTTTTTAGCTCCCTGCAATCTTTTTCTCTAGGCATCGGAAATTTAATTTTAAAATTCGATTTGTGTAACGCACGCCTTGGTCTGGAGTATCTGTTTCTGAAGCACCTGTGTTCAAAATTCATCTGCCTGTGAAAATCATTACAGGTGTAGGAGCTGAGTAAAGGTGCAAACTGCACATATGGATTTCAGTCAAGTTTCGCTGCCAGGATCTCTTTTCCTGCTGCACAAAACCAGCTCACACAAAAATACACCAAAAATACACCGAGGTACAAGAACAGAGCGAATGCAGAACACAAATACACAAATTAAGTGTGACCTAAGGGCAATGGTTGGATCCACGACCTAATTACAACCTTTCAGGAGACAAAGCCAAGGGCCCAGAGGTGTGGTTTGGGTTTGATAAGGAGAGGACATTTAGCTTTTCATGTGAACATTCTCGTCTTGTCCAGCCCTGCCGAGGAAGCAATCTGACTAACGAAGTCCAAATCTGTGCACTTATGGACAGCAACGCATGGCTGGGAAATAATCAAATTCACTTTTCTTATCCATTCATAAAGTCATCAATATAACTGTGCAGAGCTGGTTAAGACCTGCACAGAGGAAGGTGAAGATTTCCAGTGACCTGGAGAGCACAAAGGGCAGCGCCCAGCAGCCGGAGCCGCTCGCGCCCCGCAGCCCTGGTGTGCTGCCTGTCCCCGGCTGGGCTCTGCTGGAAGCAGAACGGGGATTTACAGCCCCTTCAGCCAGCCTGGCGAGCAGGCACCAGCTGGCAGCTGCACCTGACAGTGAGATCCGGGTGCTCCAGTGCCATTCCTGTGCCCGGGACAGAGCAGTGTCCTGCTTGGCTTGGCTGTGCCTGCCGGGGAGCGGGGACGGGCAGAGCCCAGGGCTGAGGGAATCCTTTTGGGTTTTGTCTGAACCAAGAACAGCAACTGGAGGGGAAACAAACCCAGGTAATGCCCTGAGCACCAGGGGTGTAGGGCCAAACCTTACCAGAGCTGTACATCTGGGAGACTGGGGGAACTGGTGGGGAACTGGTGGAGAACTGGGGGTCCCTTGGAACCAGCTGCTGCCGCAGCCCTTCTGTCCTTATCAGCACAGACATGTCTAACTTTCCAGCTGAAGAACTTGGCTGTTCTATGTCTGGATTTGAATTATAATGGCCTTGCTATAACTGGAGGGCCGAGATAGGGAGAGGTCTAGGAAATGTGCTTAAAGAGCTCATTGCTGTTTCTTCTTAGGGATTTTTTGCCCGCTTTAAGGGGGCTGTTGTTTGAAAGCAACAGTGAGCGCAGCAACAGCATTATTAAACATTAAATAGAAACTCCAGGAGACGATGCAAGAGAAGGAACATGGCAGATTTTGCTTGAGAAGTTAAATGCAGTTCCATTGATCCATCCAGCAGCCACAGCTCAGAGGCTGCTTTGTGCATTTGAGCTTTACAAAAATCTCCAAATCCTCAGGAGCAGGCTTAAGGGACTTGATCCATGTGTCAAATCCCCAAACTGAAGCAACATCCTGATAGGCCTCAGTTATCCTAAACAGCACAGAAGGTGGTTACTGTCACCCCAGAGGGCAAAAGCAGATTCTGAAGGAATAACTTTAAATTTTTTCTCTTGTTTTGCATTCCCCCCTCTGCTCTGTGCAATGACATCAGACACAGCAGCATCAGCAGCACCACGATTTTTGGGCACAGAAGTGATTGCTGCTCTCTGGACCAGTGGTGTGGCAAAGGACCTGCTGGGAGCACCCAAACCAGCCCAGTCCTGGGTCCTGGGCAGAGGCACTTCAATCCAAACCAAGCTCTGAAAGCAAGAGCCCTCTCCTTGAGACCATCTCACACATTCCAGCAGCCAGAGTGTTTCTGGGCTCCTGTCACAGTCTCCTGGTCCTCTGAAGCAGCTGTTTGAGGGTTTGGGGTGGATTTTTTTGGTTTTATCTTTGTTTTCACCAAAGGCCATGTAATTCAATGCACATCAGCAGCAGAGCAGTAGAAACCACAAACCTGGTGTGCCAGATCAACTCAAGTAATTTGAAGTGCAGACTAAACCCTCCCCTTTGGTGCAAGTCTCTGCTCTCAGGTGTCCCACAGACAAGCAAAGAGAACAGACTGGTTTACACTTGTCTTTCCCCTCCTTAACTTGCCATTTTAATTAACTTTTCGGTCTTTAACCATACCAGTGCTTGTGGCTTGTACATTGACAGCAGAAGTAGAATCACATCTCAGTAGCAAACGAACCCATTCCTTTCAGAGCTCTCAGCACATGAACACACGTTTCCTTGCCGGCCAGTGGTTCATTTTTACACCTGAATTCTTAGGCAACTCAGAATCATGGTAGGAAATTTCATGCTGCACAAAGCTGCTTATCAGCATCAAAAGAAATGAATTAAGATGGTTGGGAGAGGGAAAAAAAAAGAAAAAGATTTTTCAAGTAATGCTTATGTTCCACAGAAGGAGCATAGGGGCTGGGTTTGCTTTTCAACTTCAGGAGAAACTGTTCCCCCTTTCCTGGCCCCTTTGAAGCACACCCGAGCCTCAAAGGCTGCGCAGGAATAACTCGGCTGTTTGTACATAAAGAACTGCCAGGGAAAGTTTATAGCAGTAATCACCAGCTCCTCCAGGATCCTCAGCAAAGGAACATTAATAAACATTAAAGAGGAGCGTGAGCTCGGCATCTTTCTAATTAAGAGTGGAAGAGCCTGGCAGATGAGGTCAGTCCCCAGATGGGGTTGAAGGGCAGTGTAAGCATGACAGAATAAATTCAACGTAAAGGTCATCTATATGGATTAAATGATCTGAACAGTCAATTCCAGAGCCATCTTCTGCAATTAATATTTAATTAAAAATAGAAACACTATAAAGTTTAGCTTTTAACCAGCAAAATTATTTCATGTCCCATAAAACCTTTAAATACAAGACCGTGCATCCTTTCTCTCTCCCTATACAAAGCAGGCTGCTGTGGTTGTGAGTCACTCAGAAAGGGCATTCCAAGGGCAGACAGCCTTTGCACCTCTAAAACACTTCCAGTGACCAGAGACAGCATTTAACAGCTGAAGGGTTTTTGCCTGTTCATTCAATTGAGAATTAAATGCAATTTCTAATCAAATATTCATCCAAATACATAATGAATTTAAAGGATTGGATTAACCCATGGTCAGCAGCAGAGGAGGAGGGGATGCAGAAGAGGCACTTGAGGATGGTTCAAGTGCAATCTGCTGATCTCCAGACCCAGAAGGGTCCGAGCCTGGCACCTCCCGACCCCGCTGCCCTCGGCTCCTCTCCCCAGGAGCTGTAAAACAGCTCAGAACCAGCAGCTCCTCAAGAACCAATGGCATCTTTTCACTTTGCATTTCTCCCTGGACCTCTCCTGAAAGTGCCTCCAGCATTTGTTTAGTGTGATTTGAAATGTTCTGTCTCCTCTGACTTTGCTGCCCCAGAACTAGGCCAGCAAGAAGTCACCAGAGGAATATTTGTTCTTCAGCACTCGAGTCCTTTGTAACCTACTTCCGAGTGTTTAACCTACACCACCAGAAAGAAGCTGGGAAAGGAGGTTCAGACTCATCATGTGAATTCTCACGTTTGGAGAATGCAAGAAAAAGTCACTTTGTTTCTGCAAAGTCCTTGCAGTGGGCTGAAGTCGGAGAAGTTTAGGTCTGGTTCCCAACTCTGTCACCCATTTCCTGCTTTTCCAAAGGCTCACACTCTCCGAGCTTCAGTGCCCTGGGAGTGGAGATAATACTGACATGTTTTCATATGAGCTGGAGATATTTTCCACAGTGATATGAAAATAAGGAGTAATCCAGTTCAAAGACTTGTTTTTGCTTCCCTCAAAGTCAACCGTAAAATTCCCTCCACTTCAGTGGTGCAGGATCAATGTTTTTTTCTTTAAATGCTTGATAGAGCTTCCTCTCTTTATTCTCAGGACTTGGGCTCCTACTGGTTATTTTTTTACTTATTACACGAGATTTGTCACTGTTTTCAAGGGTACAGAGGTGTAAGTGAGAACCTCCAGGATCTGCCTGCCTGCAGCTCTGTGCCTCCCTCGCTGCTTTTCAGCAGCGTTCCTGGGAGCCGTGACCTGCCACAGTCAGATTTTCTGGCTCACCCACAGCTTTGCTCAGGGACATTTCTCAGAGGAGTCTTTGCCACTCCAGTGGTTATTCCCTGGCTTTGGAAAGCAGCGGCAGCCTGGGTAATCCTCTGTGGAAGGAGGCAGAATCCTCAACATCCACGGGAGCATCCATCCATCCATCCATCAGGAAGTGAGAGCAGGCAGGGAAAGGCAATCAGCTTTCCTGAGATTCTAACAAGGCAGCACAATTAATCTCTTCACTTCTTACCCAGCCCCTGCTGCCTGTATAAATTAAATTCGCAGTCATACATACATAAATACATATATATATGTATATACACACACATAGAGGTATATGAAATACCCCAACTTTAATGGCTCTTCTAACGTGGAGATAGCAGGCAAGAGGTAAAACTGTTGACAGTCTCAGAAAACAACACATCCTCCATCATTCCTCCTGTGAGCCAGGGATGATTCCCATGCAATCACATGCACGTAAAAAACCCCTCTTGAAGTATCTCACATTTTTGTTACTAATTCTGGTTTGCAAACAACTGCCTGGTGTTACTGTTGAAATATGTCAGAGCTGTTAAATGCTTGTATAAATAATAAATGGGAGGGCTTGTACTAAGACTAAGGTCTCTCTGCATCGAGACACAGACAGTGCTATGTTTTATTAACAACAATCTGAAAACCACAGTGAAGTGGGAAAATGGCTCCTGTGCCAGGCTTTGAAAGCCCCGGTTCACAACCAAGCGCAGCCCGGAGGGTCACGGTTCTGTCACACCGACCTCAGAGAGCACTTAGGCTGGCACAGACAGACTGAACACCTGCAGTTATCTCTGGGAGTGCTCGCTGTTTTTCAGCCCAGCCTTGTAATGATGGCCTAGGACTGGTGGAGAACCCAAGGCTGCTGAGAGAAGCAGAGCGAGGGTCAGTCTGCAACCACTGCCTGCAGCACCCAGAACCCCTTCCTGTGCTGTGCTTTCCCAGACACCAAAAACATCCTCCTATGAATTGCAGAATCATTCAGGTCATTGGAAATGACCTCCAAGACCATCAAGTCCAAACTTTGACCAAACATCAACTTGTCACCAGCCCAGAGCACCGAGTGCCGCGTCCGGGCATTCCTCGCCTCCTGTCCCTGTTCCCCGGGAGCAGAGCCCGACCCCCCCCGGCTGCCCCCTCCTGTCAGGGAGTTGTGCAGAGCCACAAGGGCCCCCTGAGCCTCGATTCCCCTTGAAAACAGGAAAAGGGGAAAATATTATTTTTAAAAATCTTTTCCATGTCTAGCTTTGCTCCTTCACAAGGTTTGCTCTCTGCATGATCTTTGCACCCTGAACCACTTCCCTGAGGTCCTGTCCTTCGGGAGAAGGTGCAATCCCTCCCTGGGAAGCAGCACCACGGTGATGCCAACCCCTCTGCTGGGGCTTTGCCACCTTCACCAGGTCGCTGGCCTGAGCTGACACCCCTATCCCAACTCAATATTCTAATTCTGCAGAGCTGAACAAGGCTTCTGCCTCCAAAATATCAACTTTTCCGTTATATCTCTAGGACAGCCGTAAGAATCATCCTCTGATTTCTATCCGTGGGTAATTGTGCTACAATTATGGAAAAAAATATTGTGTCACGGATGTGCGTACGGTGGTTATCTCAGCAGAAATAGCCTCGTGCATTTCTAAAAAAGCATTTCCCAGCCCCTTTGCGTACAATAGGCAGTGACAGACGGAGCCCGATTTACATAAAATGACACAAGCATCAAGTTCTTTTCAAGTCAAAGATTCCAAAATAGCAAAACAGAGCGCGCTCAGCCCGGGGATGTGTGTGTTACACCGCCAATTCCCTGGCGAGGGTCATGATTCCCTTACTTCTGCACCTCAGAAACGACTCGGTGGAGCGCACAACCCCGCACAGATGGGCTTGAAGAACAATCAAATTCTTTAAAACAAGAGCTACAGCCTCAGCCTAATCACTTAAAACACCAGGCCTTGGGTACAGCTTTTTTGGTTTTGGCAACTTCAGAATTCAAAGGTTCTCTCCCATACAACAAATGTGCAGCAGAGCAGCTGAAAGAGCAGATTTTACAGCTTAGGAAGGTTCTGGGGACTGTCCTGCCATCCTGCCCTGCCCAGAAGGGCATCTCCACATGCCTGGGCACGGGGCTGGAGAGCCACAAGGATGAACCTGCAGCAGGGCGAGCTCCAGCGTGCTCAGAGCCCGGCAGCACCTCCCAGCACACAGCAAACCCTCCTCAGCACGCCCTGCACAGAAATACAGACCCACAGGTTCTGATGGTGCTGACTCACAGCAGCTCCAAGGCCAAAAACCTGAGCACTGCTCCAGATACGTCCCCTCCTTTTGTAAATCTGAACACCGTCCTGTGGCTGTGAAATAGAGACTGCCAGGTAACTCATGAATACAAATGCACCTTGAAAATTGCCCAGCTGAAGGCCAGCCCTTACTTAGCCACAGAGTTTGTTACGTGTGAAAAATCACTGAAAGTCAAACTAGTCCATCTGCTTGCCCAGAGGAATCTGCCTCTGAAACAGCAGGGAACTAATACCTTGTGATTAAGAACTCCCCAAACGACTTCTTCTGCCCCTGGTGTAAACTGGAGAAGTGAAACACCAAGGCAGCCTCCAAGGAATGAATTTTCTTGACATTTTACTTCGATAAAAACCTGATCTTTGTTAAGCCACACCTAACACTGAAATACCAGCAAGTCCAAAGGCAGAGAACGTCACACTGGCAGGCAAAAAAAATAGAAAAAAAAAAAGTCTCACAGAGATTTGAGCTTGGTCTAACATCCCCCCGGCCCCGCCCTTCAGTGGAGCTCAGTCAGGCAAGACCCTCCCCTGCAAGCCAGGGCTGGGAGCCTGTGCCCAACCCTCACCCAGCTCCCTGGTGTTCCAGGGGAGCTCCAGGGAACCGGGGAAGGGCTGTGGGCACTGGACAGTCTCTGAGTCTCTGAGCTGGGGACGGGGGAGGCTTCCAGGGGGGCCCAGGGCAGTTCCTGCTGCCCTGCAGGGACCCCAGCACCCCTGGCTGTTGGAGCTCCCGACACCCCAGGGCTGGCAGGATAAGTCCACACACGTTTGGTTTGCATCCCAACCAAGCAGATGTCTTGGGAGGACTGAGGGGATATTAGATTAAGCTAAGGTGAACCTTCTGGGGAAATTCAAAGGAACTTAATTGCAGAGTATTTGCTTTTACCTATTTCTCCCTTTTTATTTGGCAAATACTTACGAGCGAACTCCGTGTTTAATGAGGAAGAAAGCACTGATGAAAAGATGCATATTTTTTTTAACATCTTTAATCTGAATTCCTGCTGGTGCTGCACATTTTCCCACTAGAATGCTTCCAGGTAATGAGGTTGCCCTGCAATTTTTTACTGATTACACCCCAGACTAGATCAGGTACAGGAGATAGATGTATAGATATATACATATGTATGGATAAAAACTTCCAGGTAAACACAAAACGTTGAGCTCAGCAAACAGAGCCCTAATCCCCCTGCAATTTGAGAGTGCAAGTGTTGTGTATCATATGCAATGCACACAGATTTATTGCAGACCGAAGACAGGGGCCTCGCTTTCGGTGGCATTGATCACTTGGCATCCTTGCTCCGACTCTAAATTTGTCCAGGGTACACGGAGGTGTCATTTCCAGCAGGACTGGGAATAGAATCGAGGCGCTCTCCCTGACCCAGCTCTGCTAACAGATGATATTCGGAACAGGGAATTGCTCAGTCACCTTGAGCCGTGTGGGACTGGGGAGGAGCAGCCCCTCCTGGGTACCACAGTGTCCTGGGCAGGGCTGCCAAATAATTCTGCTGCTGGGAGCTGGAGCCTTTCATCTGCAGCCTTCTGCTTTAAATCTGGACAGGAATTCATTTAAATCTTGGTGCAGACTAAAAGTCAGCCTCTCCTGACAGGGAACTGGTTGTGTGAGAAACACATCTCAGGATTCTGTGCGAGCCATGAACAGCCAGGTAACCACAGCAGCTGATATCAGCATTGACAAATATAGACACTTCTTATATAAGAAGGGACGTTCAGGTCACCGATTTTTTAGGAAGATGTTCTCATTGATTTCCAACAGGAAATTCTGATCTTAAATATCGTATAAAATGGCATTTTGATATTATTAATGCCAGTACTGAATAATATGAATGCTTAATCTAAGTGTAAATAATGATTATGAAAATAGCGACTGGACAGTGCCAGTGCAAAGAGCAGAGTCCCTTAAATAAAGGGCAGGAGGAAACGCCGGGATTAGGGGAAGGAGAGGATCGCTCCTCACTTTTAGGTGAAAGAGGAGGAGAAAAGAGCTGCTTAGGCTGCCCAAGGTCACACAAAGAGCCACAAGTCACATCCCTCAGAGCCTCTCACTTTACCACCCCCAGGTGACACCTCCAGGGCTCCTGTACCAATAAATCTGCAGGCAGAAGGAGAGAGGAGGGAATGGGAAGCTGTCTTGGGGCTAAATCCCCTGCTAGAAATGACAAACGAAGGACAAACATGTAAATTTTATCAACTAAATAAATGTTAAAATAAAAGGATTTGGGAGCACTGTCATGGTATCAGTGCTTACATCAAGCACAAGCTGTGCATATCTTCATATTACAGTCCTGGTAGGAAAACATAAACTGGATTACCAGGGCTTAGTGCTTAAGCAGTCTGTTCCACCAGCAAGGCAAGGAACTTTGGCTGTTCTGGTATTACAGATGAGATTTAGACAGGACAGAGAAAAGACAAGGATCAGTCTGTTTTCCTGCTCAAAGCACAACGATTATACTAAATAAATAAAATTGAAATCACAAAACCTTCCCGGCTCATACTCATAAATCCGAGCAAGGCTGGAGGTACGTGAGCTCTGTGAAGCCATCCAGAGTTTTACCCTCACTTTCCTGACACAGAATCAAAACTGCCACTCTCCCTGACAGGCGGGGAAGTTTTACCTCTGTTTTCAGGGGACAGAGTTGCTGTATGAGATAAAATTATTAAGCACAATGATGGGAATAAGGCTCATTTTACTGGGAAAACTCTGGTTCCATTAAAACCTAATCCCACCCAGTCATTTTAACAGGAAATTATTTCATTTCAAAAATAAAAACAGCAAGAAAACTTCCCTCCCAACAGAGCAGCAGGGGCAGTCAGGATGCACTGCCCGGGTTCCTGCAGCAGCCAGAACCAAGCACAGGGGATCATAAAGGTTGGAAAGAACCTCCAAATCCAACCTTTTAGGAACAAACAGCTGTAGCTGCTCAAATGTTTGGCCCAAGCCCCCTATATGGGATGACTTTTAAGGCCCCTTCCAGCCCAAACCATGCTGGGATTCTATCCTGAACTTCAGCAGCTCCACAATTCAGGGAAGGACATCTTCTCTTCTCTTCTCTTGCCTCTCTTCCTCGAAGTGAAGCAAAGGTGATTCCCCTAAGAACTGCTCAAATGGGAGATATTTTTAGAAGGCATTTTTGATCTAGCACTGGATAAAAGAGGGTTTAGACTTGCAGGGGCTTAACTGCCCCCAGGATACAAGAGGCACAAAATGTGCCAAAATCAGAGGAAATCCGTGCACTGAATCCAGCAGCTTAAAGCTCAGCCACTGATTTTCCTAAATCAGGAGGAGGGAGAAATCTGGTTTGTTTCCCATTTATTCCCATTAGTCTCTTCTCCCAGGTAAGAAGCCACAGGAAAAGAGGAAATGGCCTCAAGTTGTGCCACGAGAGGTTCAGGTTGGATATTAGCAAAACTTCCTTCAAGCACTGGCACAGCTGCCCAGGGCAGGGGGTTCACCATCCCTGGCTTGGCCTCGGAGGAGGAGGGTTAGTGCTGAACACAGGGCTGGTGCTGGCTGGTGGCTGCGCTGGGTGATCTTAGAGGTCTTTTCCAACCCTGATGATTCCATGATTCTGCTCAAGACTTGTAACAAAACCCCCAAACCTCCAAAGAAACGAATCTCTGGCACTCAGCTCTCCCTCACCTGATTCCCTGGCCAGCCTGGGAGGGACTCTCTGTGACTTGTGTCGGTCTGTGGGGCTCTCAGAGCTGTCACAACCCTGCAGGGAGAAGGGACAGAAGCCTCCGTGCCCGTCACCACATAAATCCCTGACAGATCCAGGAGGTGAAGCTGCACAGCTTGAGCAGGACACACTGCCAGGCACCTGGATCCTGGCATCCCTCCCTTCTCTACGGCACAGGCGAGAAGAAAAATGCCTGCTGCAGACCTGGGCTCCTGGCTGTTTGTTTTAGGGGTTTTATGTTCTGCTCTGACTTGGGTTTTGTTGGCTTGTTTATTCCAAAACCACCTCGGGAAATGAGGCTGCTGCACATCGCTCCCGCAGATAAATTCCAGTAAAGGTACCTGGGGTGGTTGGGGCCCGCAGGGAGGATGGGGAATCAGTAATTGAGAGAGAACGAATTCTCAGGCAAGCGTTTCATGGAGGCGTCGAGTCAGACTCAGCCCCCGAGTGCTGCACCCACATTTGGGAAAAGCCCAACTTCCCAAGGGGCATGAACAGCACCGGGAGGGAAAGCGTTTCTCAGGAACGCTCTCCTTCCTCCTGGGAGATCTGAGAGAAAGTAAGGGCTGAGGGGGAAAGGGGAAATTCTTCACAGCCGACATGGGAAAGAAGTAACAGATGATGGTTTAAATCTCAGATTGTGCAAGTAATGATGAAAAATCTTCTAGGACAGGAAGGGAATTAGAAAATAAAACCTGCTGACGGGGAAGCTGTGAATTTCCCAATTGTACAAGCAGTGATGGGAAAGGCCAGGCAGGGGATTTAGGACCAGACAAAAGATTTACTGGTGGAAGCTGCAAAATGGTAATTTCAGTGTGTAGTTGTGGTAGCAGAAAACAAACCAGACAACTGAATGATTTGTTTTTTCTGAAATACTTATAAATGTGCATAAAAATCTGGCTGCTCAAATGCAAAACTGCAAAGAAAAGGACCTGAGGTATCTAGAGAGACAAGAAGCATCATTCAGCTTGGTCCTGAGATGCAGATCTCAAGTGATTTATTCTTATAATCTGCTCCTATTCATGCAATACTCAAAACACACTTAGAGAAACAAAGCAGGGTTTGATTTTGGTGATTGTCCCTTCGTGTACTAATTATTTTTATTAGCAAGTTAATTTTCAGCACAAGCTGTCTGCTTTCTCATCTGGGAGAAACACATTTGTAAAGCCAGAAGTTCAAACCCAACTTTGTGAGCGTTACCCGGGGAAAGGAGCACGGAGCTCGTGGTGGAACCCCGCAGGGAACGGAGAGCGGGGAGCCCAGAGCAGGCGTGGGGCTGCAGGAGCCAGGGGGGCACGGGGGGGCACTCGGGGCACCCTCTGGCACAGCCCTGGCGCCCCAGCAGAGGCTCTGGGGCTGCTGGAGGGAGCCCAAGGGGACGCTCAGAGCCCCGGGACCGACGCCTGGGCCGGACCCCGGGAGAGCTTGCGCTGAGAACTGGCTGGCACTGCCGACCTCTCAAACTGCACAAAAGGGAATTTTACACTCTGGCAAACTGCCCACCTGGATTCTGGAGGAGGGAAAGAGCAGAAAACAAGTTTTGACTGGTAACATTTAAGGTGACACTATCCATCACCAGCAAACTGCGACAGCTCCGGTTAATTTTTGCTGAGAATGATAAAACACTCCAATGAAGAAGAAAATAACAGGGACTTTCAGGCAGGGCTATTTTTCTTCTTGATTTTCTTTCTATTTGAAAGAAAAATCCTGTTAAATCTGAGGTGCTTTTAATCAAATACAGACAAAGGAAATTGAACTTTTCACAAACCAGCCTCTATTTTCAATTGGCTTTTGTTACTTTCGCTTAAAAAGTTTGTGGTTTCAATTGTTTTGTTTCCTAACAAAAATCCAAAACATTTCAAGCGAAACTGACGTGTGAGCATAGCCCTTTAGTCCATCTTTGCAAAAACTCCGAAACAGATTAAAATATTCAACCAGCTCTAGACTCAGAACACTTCCCTGGAGGCGTCGAGCTGGCAGCATGTAGGTGAATTTTATTTCTTACTCAGAAAAATTATCTGTGTGCTATTAACACCTGCTTAGAAGAACAAATGGAGAAGATGTTCTAAACCACAGATAAAGCAGATCCTAGAGCCCGAGCTCCAGGGGAGGAGGGCCAAGCACGGAGAGGCAGTGAAGGTGTCAGAGGGTTCTGATTTCCAGGAGGTCACTTGGAGGCTCCCGGTCACTGCCGTGGGAGGGGATGGAGTCTGCCTTTCCTCACTTCCCACCTTTGCATGGAAAGCAGCGGGTGGAAACCTGAGCCTGCTCCATCCTGAAACCCCACAGAAAATCCCACAGTGGCTGGGCTGGGAGGGACCTTCGGGACCATCTCATCCCACCCCTGCCCCGGGCAGGGACAGCGGGAGCTGTCCCAGGCTGCTCCAAGCCCCGAACAAAAAGATTCTCTGATTTGGCTGCCACACACTTATTAGAATAAACTTCCTATGGCAGTGTGGTGTTTAAAGCTCACCTTTTTTTAATAAAGAAGCTAAAAGAGATAGAAGATGAAAGAGTGGACAGCATAAGGAACAGCTCTTTGGTTTCACTGTCTTCTGTGACAAGCTTTGCTGCCCTGCACTAAGCAGGTTTGCAGAGGGCACATGGATTTCTCAGGGATTTATTATTTATTTTTGTATTCTGCTATACATGAAATGCGAGGGGGAAAATCGATTTCCAGGCTCCCAAAAATTCAAATTTTATTCATAGAAAAGAAAGCAGGAGCAGAGCTATGAGGAAGGAATGCTGAAGTCACCCGGCTTTTAAAAAGTGTGTAGCTAACCAGCCACACGTGCTCCTCACGTCCCAGGAAGAGACGAGAACGGAATTGGGAGGGATGGGATGATGGCTCTGCAGCCGTAACACAGCCCTGGTGCAGCACGGGTTTGCACCTGCTCCGAGACGAGGCATTAATATTTATTTAAATTAGGCCATTAAGGAGGAGTCATTAAGTGCCTCACCCGAGGCAGAACAAAGGCTGCCCACGCCAGCGAGGCTCCTGCATTGCAGAGGGAACACCCTGGGCGCAGCTCAGAGTTCAGCACGCCCTGGGTGCCCCCCAGATTTCCGTGGGGTCTCTGCTCAGTCCCTGCCTCCACTGCAGCCAAACCCCGGCCTGGCTGAAGCGAGCCAAAGCCAGAGTGGATTTTGGGATCTACAGAGTATCTGTGGCCAGATTTGCAAAATTAAATAGGTGTGTAAAGATGCAAATAGCATTAGGCCCGCACCAGTGCTCCAGTGATCCCTCTTACGAGCTCAATTAACTTTGTAAATCGAACCCTGCCCCGCTGTGATTCTGCTCAGGCAAGGCTGAGATGGAGCAAAGCCACAGGAGCAGGGCAAGGCCAGGCTGGAAGGACAGAATCCAGCAGGATGTGCCCAAAGGGAGCCCACAGGACACAGGGAGAGGGAATTTTTACAAGACCATGAAGTGAGAGGACAAAGGGGAATGGCTCCCACTGCCAGAGGGCAGGGATAGATGGGATTTTGGGAAGGAATTTTTCCCTGGGAGGGTGGGCAGGCCCTGGCACAGGGTGCCCAGAGCAGCTGTGGGTGCCCCTGGATCCCTGGCAGTGCCCAAGGCCAGGCTGGACGGGGCTGGGAGCAGCCTGGGACAGTGGGAGGTGTCCCTGCCCACGGCAGGGGTGGCACTGGATGGGCTTTAAGGTCCCTTGCAACCCAAACCAGTCTGGGATTCCATGAAACCATTGAAGCACAACATGGCCAGCCTTCACTTCCCCCCGGCTCTGCTTTGCTTAAAGAAAAGGCTCAGAAATTGCTCCCAAACTGTCCCTGCCCCTCACTGCAGCTCTAAAGGGGAGATCAGAACCCCGAGCCCTTCCCCAGCCCCCAGCACGTCTCTGCAACATTTGCAATGTTATTTGGGATTTGACTGAAGGGCAACGAAGCCAACGCTTTCCAAATCTTCCTGATCTCAGTAATATCCTGGACACACAGACTCAGCCCACAAGGACCAGCCCCATGTTTGAATTTCTGGATTGACATTTGGCCCATTATTAACGGGATTTGTCCCTTACATTTCCAGACTCGAACAGTCTGCACTCAAACAGCTCCTGCAGAGCTTAACTGCACCACGAGCCTTTGGATGCTCCTGCAATCCCTCCTATCACCGGAATATGGCTTTTATTTACAATGCAGGCCTGATCCAAGTACATTCTCAATTCCTTTTATCTGTCACTGTCTGAGGACAAACGTCACATTACTGGGATCACTTTCCCTTGGATGGGACAGAAGTAAATATTCAGGGAATATGAAGACCTTGGATTGCATTTTACATCTCAGGAAAGGGAAACTTTAATCAGCTCTGTCCCAAACGAACCAGAATTTTCTTGACACTGCCCGGAATGCAGTGAGTTTCCAATGTCATCATTTAAAGAAATCCTGGTGGGGGGAACTGGTCAGGGGCTGAGGGACAAAGATTTTGTCCCTCTCTGATCAACCCCTCAGAAAGGCTGCAGAAACCTGACACGAGATCCAGGCATTACGTGGCATTTCTCTGCATAACAATTGCATTTCTTGTCTCTCTGTATATTCTATATCCAGCTTCCAGTGCATCCTCTGTCCAGGACAGAGAAGCCTGGGATGTGGAATACTCAGTTACAAATACTCCATCACAACTCACTCCCCTTTCTTTCAGTCACTTCTTCCACTTCTTTGAAACTGCTTCCAAGTTCAACTTTTCCAGAGTCTGAGGCTTTCAAAAAGCCAATTCTTAAAAAGCTAATTAGTTCCCCATAGGCTTTTTTTTTTTTTGACTCAGTAAATATTTCTGAGATTGCTTTTTGTATAATCAGTGTTAGCAACTCATTAAAATGCACAGTATGTGGATCATTTGGAATGTGACATGGCTCAGCATGGACACTCAAGCTGCTTAAAAAGACAGAAAAGAAAAAGATGAGGATAAAATGAAAGCAAAAACCCAGCATTTCTTTTAAGCTGACACCACAGTTAAGGATTTAAGACAGGGCAGGGAGCCTTCAGCCCTGCTATTAGGTGAAAAGTCTAATTGCTCAATGCACTGCCTGCCCTCTCCAGCCTCTGTGTTCTCCAAAAAGGTTCCTTTTACAGAGAGTTAAGATGCTAAAAAAAATGGATTCTCTGAGCAGGTAATTGTGTAAGGTTTTCACTCCGAGTAATATGAGGATTCTTCTTGAATTAATAATGAATGAAGTAATTTAAAAGGCCTTTAGTGTGTGCAGCCAGAAATAAATAATGCCTTAATCTGGGACATTTTATTTTCCATTAAAACAAACACTTTTTAGAAAGTGGGCATTAGTGAGCAGCACTCAGTC
Organism: Gymnorhina tibicen; assembly: GCA_013399875.1. Classification (NCBI taxonomy): domain Eukaryota; kingdom Metazoa; phylum Chordata; class Aves; order Passeriformes; family Artamidae; genus Gymnorhina; species Gymnorhina tibicen. Next base: position 1,069,573 of record VXAZ01005871.1, on the reverse strand, counting down.
GCTCACATGCCAGATGCCTGAATCAGATGGACAATAATACTCAGGACATTTTCCTACTGTTTCAAGCATGTTCTTCATGCCTGATGGAAAACAGGAGGGCTGAAGGTGTTACTTTGGGTCACAACGAGAGATCCCAGCCAAAAGGCTGCCAAGCTGCTGCTGCCTGGAACCCCAGCCTGGTCGGGCTGGGAAGGGCAATTCCCGTGCTCCTCACCCCAGGCTGGGAGAGAAGAGACCCCAGAGCTGGCCCTGCAGCCTGCCCTGCACTGACCTGGGGTAAAACAGGGAAATAAACCCAGAGATGGGCCCCTCCCTGGGGTGAAACAGGGAAATAAACCCAAAAATGGGCACCTCACTGGGGTAAAACAGGGAAATAAACCCAAAAATGGGCCCCTCACTGGGGTAAAACAGGGAAATAAACCCAAAAATGGGCCCCTCACTGGGGTAAAACAGGGAAATAAACCCAAAAATGGGCCCCTCCCTGGGGTGAAACAGGGAAATAAACCCAGAGATGGGCCCCAGTGCCTCCTCACAGCCCTGCCCAGCTCCGGGCCAGGGGCCAGAGGGGACCCCGGGTGGTGACGGCCCTGTACCCCCCAAAGGCTGATCCCATAAATAGATTTGAGTCTTAGCACCCATGGCAGAAGTTAAATTAAATTAAATATTGACCGAGAAGAACTTGCTGTCAGGTTCAGGGTGAAAAGCTCCAATTGCCAAGGAAACAGGAGCTCTTGAAAATAATATCACACTCTCACCCTGGCTGGGAGAAGCCCCACGACGTGGAGAGGGTGGGCTTTTGTCAGCAAAGAAAGAGTCAAAGAGACTTTTTCTGCTCATGTATGACAATAAATCCCCACTGTTATGATGAACTAGGGGGCTTTTCCTGCAGGGATAATGGTGAGTTGAGGGGCTAAACAGTCCCTTGTTGTGAACATTTCTGCATTTCTCAGTTGTGCTGACAATGGATTCCCCTCGAGCACGAGGCTGCCAGAGACCCCCAGGTGCCCACACTGCCCCGAGCAGAAGTCGAGGAAAGACCTGCCCAACCAAAAATGCTGCTAAATTCAGCAGGCTGACAACAAAACCCAAACAAAAAAATCTTAAAGAGCTTTTTCTGATACATCTATCGCTGCTGAAACTGAGATCTGAGGATCAAAATCTTAGATGACATGAAGCAAAAAAAAACCCTGAGATTACTTTTTGCCAGATCTATCAGCTCTGCAAGAGCTAAAGAGAATAGAGCTTCCTCTGAAAAGCTGAATTTATAAACATCAGGAATAACCTCCACATTTTTAAGACTGGAGGTATTTTCTCCAAAGTGAAATTCAGCTTTTCTTATATTGATTCTACATTGAAGTAAATTCCATTTTTCTCTGAATAACTGTTAAATCAACAGTTTAAAATTCCCTTTTTTTTTTCCTGTTGAAAAATATCCAGTGCTTTAACAAGTTTCATGGAAAAACGTGAGCTGTCATAAAAAAGGACAACCTCTGTTTTCCTTCAGTGAGCTGGGTATGACATGGTAAAACGCTATTTGTGATAAGCAGCAAACTGCCCTGCAAACGCTCCTGAGGTACACGGCGGTGGGATATTCCACATTTCAGTGCCCCCTCTTTGTCACCCGCCCCGGTGACAGTGCTGGCTGAGGATCAGGGCAGGTGGGCAGCACCCAGCACCGAGGGAGAGCAAGCAGGACAGCTCTGACACTGTCCCTGGCAATGTGCTTGTGGCAGGGCTGAAATGCAGCAATTCCCCACTCAGAGGAGGGAATTTCCAGCAGCAGTTTGAGGGGAAAGGGAGGGGAGCGATGGCAGTGCATCAGCTGGGGTGTGCTGAACGCAGAGAACAAACATCCACCTTGGTACTTTCCAGAAGCACCTTTGGTTTAGCTCATCACCATCCTCACAGCCAGCAGCAGTCAGGGATGTGCTGCTGATCGAGAGCTGGAACAATGAGCTGGACTGGGACCACTGGGGCAACTGGGACAGGCTCCCCATTTGCTCTGAATAATTCCTGGCACACGTTTGAAGAGGATGGAGAGCAAAGAAGGCACTGACAGAGTCTCAGCTTTGTGCAAGTCCCAATCTGCAGAGGCACCGAAATCCCAGAACCTGAGTCAGGGATGGCAGAGGCAGCGTGGAGAGGGGGATTAGGGAGAGGCATTAACTGAGGAGATGCAGAGAGGCTCCTCTCAGCCCTCCTGTGACTGAAGCACGAGATAAAGTTATGTCCCCGTGAAGAAAACCATTCCCATCCTGCCGTGGCTCCCGTCCAGCCTGCAGGACTTTGGGAATCAACATCCACGGTCATCCCACCTCCCGCTCAAACAGGTCTGCAAGGGCGCAGGTCTCCTTGCAGGGAGCAGGGTTCTCACAGTCCCATTGTAATCCCTTTTTCAAAGGTCTCTAACAATGTTTCTTCCCCTGCTCTGTTTAATGAATGGTAATAGGGAACACTTGATTAGAAGCCTTTCATCATTTTAGGACTAGGGGCTTTAGCTTTCTGACCTACTTTCCTTGCCAATGAAATTCCATTTTTAGCTTCAACTCAAGGTCTGAATGTTACCCAAATTCAGACCATCTGTTTTAACTGCCTACAGGCTGAGGAGTTGATCCAAGCCAGGAGGAATAAATGGAACCAGTGTGTTCATACATTAAGTATTCTCCACCCTTTGCGTATTAAATAACCTACTTAGTTGATTCCCGAGTCCACACAAACATTCCTGTTTCCTTGGGCAGTACCTGCTGCTGTCCTGGGGAATATTCCTGCCACCAGTTGCTCTCAGGTCACCTTTCCCCTGTACAGCTGGAGGAATGAGCAACCTACAACCAACTCCAAGTTCCCCTTATTTCTTGATTTGGCTTTGGTGAGGGTTGGTCCAGGCTACCCTGGGAACTTCGTCAGGGAATAACCCTCCTCTCTTCCTAATTCTCACCATTACAGAAGCAACAGAACTTGCATCTCCTCAGAGGAGAGCAATTTTAGGTACATCTCAGTTCTTTTATCACACAAAACTCAGTGAGAAATATGAATTTATAAACCAGAACGATATCAAAAAGTCAACTTTACCTGGAAAATCCCCACTAAGCAACTGCTGACCACAGCTCTACTAAAAATCAAAGTGAATCCAAGTGCTGAAGATAAGCTGCTGCTGCTAGAGCTGATAGGCATCTCCAGCCCTCATCCCTCACAGCTTGGCTGAGGGATGGAATTGCAGCAGAATTTCTAGAGCATCCATGAAAACATTACGAAATGAATTATGCCAGGGAAAAAGAAAACAGTAGTGTGAAACCATGCCAGATCTCGCAGTTGAATACCCAGCTGGGGAACTGCCCAGCTCCAAACAAGGCAGAAAATAAGTATATTTAATGTAAAAGAATCCTAGCATGAAATAGGCTCTGTACTTCCCCAGCCACGGCTGATTTACTGTTCAAGGCTGTCATTTGACAGCCTGTTTGCAGATTCTCTTGTTCAAAGCCATCGTGGCTCTGTTTACAGCTCAGCCTTGCAGGAGGCACCAGGAGCCCCCAAGGTCCCAACCCAAACCAGTCTGTGGTTCTACAAAACCCAACTGGACACCCCTGGAGACATTCAGGGTCGAGTGCTCTGAGCAACCTGGGGCAGCTGAAAACATCCCTGCTTACTGCAGGGGGTTGGAATAAATGGCCTTTGAAGGGTCCCTTCCAACCCAAAGCTTCCCTGGCTCGGTGGCAGAGCAGCCCAGGGATCAGCACCTCGCTGTGCTCCAGGGCTGGGGCTTTTGGGGGCTCATTCCAGCAGGGCGGATGAGGAATGATCAATTAAACCCTAAACAAAAGATCCAAGCACCCCGGCCCCAGTGCCATAGCTGTTAATTCCCTGCTCTTTCATCACGTGCAAAACCCAGAGAGGAACGAGCAATATCCGCTTTTGTTTCCGCTGCATCATTGGAAGTGACACGATCATTATTTCACGGGGGGTTCAAAGCAACATCAGCAAGATTACCTTGGACTTGCACCTATGAAATGGAGGGACAGGAGCTCCTCAGAGCCATCACGTGCAATATTCACGGTCTGGCACTGCCACTGAAGCCTTCTGGCTGAATTTTAGCCATTTTCCTCTCCTTTGTGCGAATCACAACATTGCCGAGTGAATTACTTGGAGCACAAAAAAGGATGTCTTGCACCTGGAAGGCTACATGCTAATTCCATGCTTTATTCCAGCTCTTTCACGCAAAAGGCTTTCAAAATCATGGTCTATTGTACAGTACATAATGTTATTATTCTGTCCTTATTGTCCTAAAAGCAGACGCTTCCAGGCTGGAGCAAAATCTTCTTTTGACTCTCCTGCGCCGGGCAAAAGGTCAGAGAGATAAAGCAGCTCCCAAAGAGCTGTTAATGCCCGTGTGAGGCAGAAATACTAAATCGGGGAGAGCATTGTTTCTGTTCCCAGCTCCAGGAGATGTTTCAGCTTTCCCCGGGTGTGAAAACCACACGGTTTTGCACCGCTGGGCAGCCAACGTCCCCTGACCGCTGCAACACGGCGGCAAGGAAAAGCACAGCCTGACCGTGGGAGGAACGAGCCACTGGCCCCGTTCCTGTGCTGGCCCTGGGACCTCACCCAAACCACCAGGGATGCCTGGACTCTCGGGGGGCTGCTCCGAGGGGCCTGAACACCCCCGTGAGCCAGGGGAGGAGGGTTGGAGCTGATGCTCTGCCCGAAGACAGCTCTGCTGGTGAGAAGGAAGGGGTTGTCCCCCACACTGCTCCTGCGGGACCCCAGAGCTGTTGGAATGAGCCCAGAGGAGGCCACTAAAGCTGACCACCAATCCTTTGGAGCCGGGCGGGGAGAGCTGGGAGTGCTCACCTGGAGGAGAGAAGGCTCCAGGGAGACCTCAGAGCCCCTTCCAGTGCCTAAAGAAACCCATGGAGACAACAGCTCCATGCTAATGCGAATTTATAACCAGAACCCCTCCCCAGCTCTGTGCCTAATCCAGGCTGAAAAGGTGGCACAATAAAAAGGCTGCTGGAAAAAGCATCCTCTGCAAAGCTGTTCCATTGTCGCCACAGAGCTGTCACCTCACCTCCTGATGTCCCTATACCCTAAGATCTCCCAGCTATTTTCCTACAGCTCCCTGTTCCCAGGGCTGTGGATGCTGCACAGAGATGCAGGAGCATCAGAGATGCTGCGAGGGGCTATTTTTAGAGTGAGTAATTTGATGAGCTCTCCGGCACCTTATTTATTGCTGTCTCCAGCTGGGGACCTGAGCAATGTCCAGACACCTCTGTGGCTAAAACCAGGGCTCGGGAGCAGTGACCTCTATTTGATAACACTTCTCTGCTGACAGGGAGAAAAACAACTGCACATTATGTTGTCAAGACTAATAGCTGCTCATTAGGGTGAGTGACATATGACCCCTTTTCTATCCAAACAATACAGAAGTCACATGAGAAATAATAATAAAAAAAAGTTGAAGCTCTGCATGCAGTGTTTTCCAGTGTGAAGAGTGACCACATAAAAGTCACTTTCTTGGGTTTTTTTCCCCTGGTTTGCCTGTTTAGGGATTTACTTGAAGTTTATGTTGTGTGTGCAGTGAGTCAGTCCCAGGGTTTGCAGAGTTCCCTCAGGAGGAAATGGAATTGAGGGGACAGCAGGAGCAGAAAGGGGACAAACCAAAGCTGCACCACTGGAAACACGGGATACACCTGTGTGCAGGCTCTGGAATCCCTGCCAGTGTGCAGAGGGCACTGAAGGGATGTGGCAGCAAGGGCAGCTCCCCCTGACACTGGCACACCTTCCACGGGTGAGTGCATCTCACTGGCACAGCCAGGGAGCAGAGCAGGGAACCCTGGAATGCTTCAGGTTGGAAGGACCTTAAATCTCATCCCACTCCAGCCCTGCCCGGGGCAGGGACCCCATCCATCAGATGATCCTTCCATGGAATTCAGCAACTGCAAACGGGCTCAATCCCTTGCCATCTAAGTGGATTCCTGGCAAAATAAGCAGGGAATGAGTTTCCCTCCAGGCTGCTGCCCTGGCTCCCAGCCTGTGCAGAGGAACGGGGCTGCAGCCACGCCGGGCTGTGGCACCCGGGTCCCCGCCCTGGCCACCTGCACTGGCACTGCTGGTGCTGGGCACAGGCACAACACGGGGCAGCTCCCGCTCTGAAGAACCCAGCACCCCCTCAGCCAAGCAAAGAACAAGTAATTAGTTGCCATTTCCTTAGTGGGGAGCCGAGGTACAGAAAGCTGCAGTGATTTACTGGAGGTCACATTAAAAGCCCACGGAATTCGCAGCCTCCTGTTGTGCTCGTGCAGCTCAAACACCCCGTTAGACCCTCTGAGTGTTAATCATTACCCAGCTCCTCTATCTTCTCGCTGCTCTAATGAGATTATTGATGAATTACTTAAAATGCACTTTCTGTAGAAGTTTTTTAGATGACAAGTTGCCTTTTACTAAACAAATTAACGGGAAAGTTGAGTTCTCTCATTCCAGTCTGGGGAAAAGAAGTTTTGGGTTTGAAATGCCTAATTAGTACTAACTGAAATCCAATAGCTGAGTTTATTTGGCACTGTACCTGATATAAATATGCCACGGGGCCATTAGTACCTTGTGGTAGCATCAGGACAGAAATAGCCTCTCCAGCAATTAATATTGCAGGAGCTGTGGCTGTCAACAGAGGAGCAGAACAATCGCAGCTTCAGAGGTTCCTCCCAAGCCCTGTCAAAGTCAAAGGGAGGCCTCCCAATAAGTGCAAGACATCGAGCCCTAGCTGGGTTTGCCTCTGATAAACAAAGCTGAGATATTCCCAGACCTCAGGGCTGACATTTCCACGTCTTGGGTCAGCCCGGTGAGGCCAGAGAAGACATCCAGGTGCCTGATGTCCAAGCCAGCAGATTCCCAAAGGGAGGAACCCAGGAGAATCCTCCACAGAGAGCTGCAGCTGGCCAGAGTCAGCGTCACCAATTCCAGCTCTTGTCCCTGTGCCTCCTGCTCCAGCCACCGCCGAGCCCTCATTGGAGGGTCTCTCTCAAGAGCTGAGCAAGTGAAGTTCTCCATCTCCCCACAAAATCCTTCCTGCTCCAAGGGTTTGATCTGTCCTGGTGGTGTTTTAAAGCACCTTCTCTGAAGTCCCAAGTAATGAGGTAACTCTCAGTCTGCATGTAAGAACAAAACTCCCTGAGACAGACTGTGAGCCAGACACTTATTATTATCCTTTCTACAAATGCACAGAAGGGCTTTCTCTCCGTGCTCCAGGTCACTGAGATCATGTTTGAGGTGTATGATTAATTTTCAGCCTTATTGTGTTAAGGGCCAGCAGGAGAAAAGTGAGATCTTTTTTTTTTAGACCAGTGTTAAATGAGGTAGAAGAACTTGTCACTTAGCAAGAGCTTTGAAATGATCTTTGCATAAAGCAGCAGCTAAGAAGTTAATAGACATGGAGAGCAATGTATTGATTTGAGGTATTCTGAGGGGTTTTGATGTGGGTGAAGGCAGGAGAAGGATTCTACCTGGGATAAATAAGCCTTGGCTAATGGTGCCTGAAGCATTTAACATACAAGGAGTCCTGCTTCTATTCAGCCCCTCGTACCAACAAGTTCTTGCATGGGGACAAGAAGTTCAGTTGATAAAAAAGGTGTTTTGAAATATTTGTTTTTCCTCCTGGATGTAAATTATTCTTAGCTCAACTCTATTCCCCTCAAAGCTCCTTGTTGGTCATAGACTGACATGAAAGGTAAAAATAAAGCCTCAGTTGTAATAAATCATTTCTCTTTTCAACATTTGCTGCACCAAGCACCAGAACATCTCAGAGATAACCTCAGAAATCCCAAATACAATCTGAAAGCTCTAGATTTCAATTTTCAGTTTTCAGATTTTCTCCAGAGCAGAGGGGCTCCAGCCCTCAGAGCATCTCCATGGCCTCCTCTGCACTTGCTCCAGCAGCTCCACATGCTCTTTATGCAACACAAATTACAGCAGGAGGTTGTTGGGTCTGACCCAATGCAGAGCTTTGTATGAATATTTTTCAGCTGGTCTCGTATCCCTGAGAATTCACCTTTTACTGAATGCAGACTTTGAACAACCCCCAAATTTCTGACTGTGCAGATGGCCGGGAAACTGCTGGGGTTTGAATGGAAGTGCAAATCAGTCCTCATTTGCACCTGGATACGAGGGAATGAGAATATATGAACCTGCTCCCCGGCAGACACAGAGTTTTGAGTTTGCTGGAGCTCATCTGCGTGGAGAGGTGGGCACAGAAGGAGCGAGGATGTGAATTTAAACACCCAGCAGCTCCTGAACCAGCACTTCTGTCCTGCCACAAAGGTGCCTTTCTCAGGCGTAGCTCAGCTCCCAGCCAGGGCAGGGGTCCGTGCCCAGCCGGGGCAGCACCGCGGCCGTCCCTCGCACGGCAGAGCCCCGAGCCCCAGCGCCCGCCCCGCTCGCTGCTCAGGGAACCTGGCAAGGCTTTCGGTCTCAAGGGGGGGCCTCCCTCTCTGTTTCTGCCCTGCAGTTATGGTGACATGGTGCCCAAGACGATTGCCGGGAAGATCTTTGGCTCCATCTGCTCGCTGAGCGGGGTGCTGGTCATCGCCCTGCCCGTGCCGGTCATCGTGTCCAACTTCAGCCGCATCTACCACCAGAACCAGCGGGCAGACAAGCGCAGGGCGCAGAAGGTAAGCGACCCTGGGCCCTGCCTGTCCCCGGGGGCTCCTGGGGCACAGGGACACTGTGAGCACTGCGGGACGAGCTGGGGGCTCCTTTCACCCTCACACCCTCAACAGGCACGGCTCAGTCCCTGCACGCTCAGAGAATCCCCTTAAAACTGTCCCCTAAACGAGTCCCACACCATGCCCAAAACCTACCAATCTCCCCAAGGCTCTGGAAAGGGACACAGAATAGACAAAACCCACCCACAGCACCAAACACAGCACAGACAACACAAAGGAAGTGCCCAAACTCGCACCCTGCAACAGACACGGAGGTAAACCCAGAGCAAGCTGAGGGACTGAGCTGCCAATCCTCCCAAAACAAAACACGCACCCCAAAATAGAACAAAATGCACCATAGTAATTCCTGCTTGGCTTTTCTCCAGGACTTGTGGTCTGAAAAACCATTGTTATCAAATTTCAGCTGCAGAACCCACCCCACGTGTTTTAATGTTCTGATGGCACCAACCCTGAGCCACATTTCACACCAGGTTAATGTAGAATGTGTGTGTTATTTCACACACAACTGGAGGGGTTCTTGTATAAAATTTTCATATTCCATGTCATAAAATTACACCCAGATAACTTATCTAATCACATTTCTATCACAAGGACGATAAACTCACATGATCCCACAAAATTTCAACACTGGTCCACCCAAAGTCCAACCAAGACAATTTTATGCTTCTTTCCCTGGACACAGAAGCGTGCTCCCATCAAATATGCACCACCCAAAGTCCTCATTCCTGCACACACTGCACTGCTGTATTTTCGGCATCAGCAGCAACAGGGCTGTTATTGCTCACCTTTCCTGCATACTTGTCTGACACAAATATATATCTGTGTGCACATAAACCCTTAAATCATCCCCAGGAGCTGTTTATCCTCCTGGCTGCTCCGTTCCTTGTTGTCTCTCTGTAGTTTCAAATACACCCATGCAGCAACATGCGCTTATCAGCACACAAACCCCTCAAAGCTGTGATGGAACTCTGGGAATACACAAAACCCCCTGGAAATGCAAGAGGATTACTGAATATTCCAAATTGTGAACAGTTTTTGCCAGTAGAAGCTCACTGAGTCACTAAGAGAGTATAACAGATTTACTATATCTCTATTTCAATCTGCTAAATTACACCACAGCCACAATCAGGTTTTTACAACTGCAAACTAAAGGCCTGAGGTTCTTTTTCTCCCTGTGGAATGCTGCCTGCCAGAAATTCAAGACTCAGGGGACCTGATGGAGAACAGTAGTAGAAAAATGTGTTATTTCTGCTTCAGGCAAGCATCTGGGCCGTGCCTGCTTCTTGCATCTCAGGGAGCTGACAGCAGAGAGCTCAGATACGAGACCTACAAAACCACAAAATTTGGCAGTCAAAACACAAAAGGGGAGTAGCAGAGAGACAGAATCGTGCAGGAATCAGCTGCAGCCCCAGCAAGTCACTGCTGGGTTTACAAATCCCTGCCTGAGGTTTGACACAGCACACGTGAAGCAGGGGAGGTGTTTTGGAGGGAGAGTTGTTTATTTGCTCAGTCACACAACACAAGAGAGATAAAAGGAGTGTAAAGGTATTGTAAAGTCCAGTCTGTAGCACGCCCTGCTCTGTCAGCAGCTGGCAGGGGGATCCAGTGTGGATCAGCACATTCATTTAGAGAATGAATTTAGAGGCTGCACTCAGACATGAGGATTTGGGATTTCATTTGGGACAGGAACAGGCGAGGAGTCAAAGCATGGGAAGGACAGAGATGCTCAGGGAGAGGTTTATGGGGACCATGTCCAACAGCCCATTTCAAGAACTGAAGACTTTGAAAGAAAGCTCTTGCTCTGCTGAAACAGCACCAAAACAGAGACAGGACCAATGTTTCTTCCTCTGATTCAGCTTTTCCCTTTATTCATTGGCCTGTGATCCACTTGGTGACAGGGAGAAGTCCCACCACCTTTGATGCCAATATGATTGATTGCAGCTTTTATAAAGGTTTGCTGTATTGACACACACAGTGTATAATTTCCCCCCATTTGAATTTCTAATTCCCTTGATATTGGTGGAATTTCTCAGTTAAGAAACTTTTCTCAAGTCAGAAGTGTGAGTAATTTTCACATGATCAGCACTGCATGAATACTAAAAAGAAGGAAAGAGAGAGAAGCACATTAATGACAGTCCCTCTGGAGATGGTCAGGATGTACAAAGGGACATTAAGGATCTGCTTTGATACCACACTTGTTCCAGCACCATCCCACACTGAACTGAATCCCATCTTCAGAAGCAGTTAAAACTCTGCCCCCATCTAATTAAAGTCACAAAGACATTTGCATGGCTTTTTCAAGAAGGTTGGAAAAACCTCTTTGCTCTCAGTCCGTGAATATGGAGAACCCACCAGCAGAAGCTCCTCATAGACAGAATTAGGAGACAGCTCTGAATCAATGCAGCATCTTCCTTTAGCACACCAGAAACTTAGTGAATTATTTTGCTCTTGTAACTGCAGAGTAGTTTCTTGGGCATGTATTAGGATAAGTGCTTTGGAAGTTCTGTTTAGTTTGAGAATCATAACTTTTATGATGTACAGGTAGATTCCAAGATAAAGCTATAGACCATATTAATTTTTTATTATGAACTCAGACTGAGTTTTTCCAGTGACAAATAAAGGCAGAAGTGCTGTACCAGCATCAGATTGGCTGGACTGACACTCACAGATTGGAAGGGTGGGGTGTGAGAGGAGCTGGACTCTCCAGCCCCATGGGGTTTCTGGGGGCTGTACCCCAGAACCCAGGAAAACACAGCCCAGCCCCGTGTCCCTCTGGCTCAGTCCTAACTTTGTCTCTCCACTGCTGAGGGGGCTCTGGTCTAGCAGGAAGAGGTATTTAAGCAACGTGAATCAAATACCAGGAGGTGGCTGTTACTCATCAGCATCTATTCTTCAACCAACTGAGGAGAAATGTTCCTTAAAAAGAAAAAAAACAACAAACACAAAACCAAACTACCAGTGATCTAATCACTTTAAAGATAAATTATTCTTTGCCAAACCTGTACTGTGAGACAATTAATTACAAGGAGATCTGGCAAATCTTAATTCATTGCGCTGTGGCATCAAATTCTGTCCTCTGGCACGCAGCAAGGACCAGGTCAGTGCGCGTGGAAGATGAATTGATCATTTGTGACAAGGCTCATTTTGGTAAAATTGTTGTGGTTTTTTCCTTCCCCAACGACTTTTTTTTTTTTTTCCTTTTTTGACTGATGTGCTAAGAATAGACCTTCCTGACTTTGAAATGATGCTGTTCTTCAGTGAATGTCACAGCCTTGGATTTAAAAGCGAATGTGACACTTAAAAGGCTTGACAATAGAACGACTTTGTAATTCAGATGATGCTGGAGGAGCCCCTCTCGCTGCGTTCAGTTTGCAGCAAAGATGCACCACGGAGGAGAAGGAGATGAGGAGCTGGTGCTGGGTGGAGGACAACACCTCCCACTTCTCCACCCTGGCAAGAAAAGGCAGAGGCAGCTGCTGACAGCTCCTGAAGTGCTGCTCCTTTAGCAGCAGTGGGGAAGGAGAAGGGTTCATTGTTTGGAAGTTAGAGAAGCAGCGAGCGCAGTCCCAAGGCGCAGAGCAGGGCAGCAGGGACCGGCAGGGCTGGAAGCTGGGGGTGACACGGGGGGGGAACAGGAGAGCGCCGAGGGCTAAAACTTAGCAGGGTCATTCTGGATCTCAGCTTGGGGGAAAGCAAAGGTTCGGAGGGAGGCCTCTCACAAAACGAGGTGCACACAACATCAGGAAAAATGTAAATGCTCAGATGCTGTGGAAAAAACGAAGAACCCAGCCCTGTTTGAAGCGCATTTATCATTTAATGGTTAGATTTGCTAAATGAGCCGAGATGCTGGAATATCTGATAATCTCAGGGGGACTGGCACCGGCCTCAGTGCTGCGTTTCACAGGGGCTACACTGAAGCTGCCAACAAATATAAACCCTTGGTAATCACATTGCTTGGTTTCAAGTCTGCAGCAAATGTGCTTTTGACGACTACAGCCTCTCAGGGTGTTCAATTCATTTCATTTATTATCTGGTGCCCTTTGACTCCCTGAGAACAAGCAATGTACTGCAAAAGCCTTGAGACAGACTTCTCATTCCATCCTCCAGGCTGTAAGCTTCCAGGAGAGCACCAAACACAGATTTAGGCAAGGCAAGGACTGCCCAGGACAGGATCATTTTGTAGAGTTGCTCCCACATAAAACTCTAATATCAAGCTGAAAACTGTATCCCAGGCTGTCAGAGAGCAGAGGGGATAAATGGGGTGAGGCAGGGAAGCGGACACGTTGTCTAGGGATGAATTAAAGCGTTCAATCACAGAGCAATTCCAGCAGCAGAGAGGGACGCCGGGCGAGGGAGAAGCCAGAGCTTACCCGGTGGAAGTGGATGAGAGGAAGGGAATGGAGGGAGGTTGTTCCATCTCCTCGGGAGATGGTGGCACACAGGCAGCTCTGACTGCAGCTGAGGAAGAGGTAACTATGGAGATGCTTAAAAGGGGCTCCAGCCAAAAGGAAGGAAGAGCAAGGACACAAATGTCTGATTGTTCCTCAAGAGGCACGTTGGAAACAGCCTGTTCCAGACCCTCGGGAAGCGGGGCTGCAGCAGCAGAGCGCACGGAGAGAGGAGCTGGTGCTGGGGAAAGGCTTAATTCTGGATTTGTGTCATCCCTGTACCCATGAGGAAGGCGGCCCACACACCTGTCAATAACGAGGCCATTATAATAATTGATTTGCTACAGAGCAGGGGAGTCAGCTTTGAAATGTTCTGTTTTTCAGCTGACACCCTAAATTTTGGAGGTGGGTTAGTGAACTTCAGAGTGTGGAAAAGAACGGCCAGGAAAAGTGACTGGAGCTGTCTAAGGAGAGCTCAGCAACAGAACATGACTCAGTTCCAGCAGGGGATGGGGTTGGGAACTTAAGGGGAGAGAGAAACAATAAGGTTAAAAACTGGAGCTGGCTGACATTTAAAGAACATGTTTTTTTCAACCAGAAAGAATCTGTGTGGAATATGTTTTTGTTGTTGTTGATATTTAACAGTCTTTGACAGGGGAAAAAAAGCTTTTTAAATTTTTTTTTAAAGACATTTCATTTTTGCTGGGCTAGGTACATCTTTCTCTGTCACATCCCTTAATGGAGATCAGGGGGAAAAAACAAAACCCAAACAAACAAATAAGCCAACCAGGAATCCTGCCTCTTTTTTTTCATATCATCAAGGAAAGCAAAATAACATTTTCCATCAGCTCATCTAGTCCAAATTCCCTGAGTCCCAAATTGTATAAGACAAGGAGTTGTCTCCTCTGAAAGGAAGGGCTGAAATCAGTGAGCTCCAGTTTATGGGTTCAGCCTCCAAAGCAAGCCCATACGTCCAAATATTAAAGCCTGCTGTCAACAGTGGCCCAATGCCCAGCTGGAATTCCTTCCACACATATCCAGAAGCTGCTCTACATTTATTTTCAGTGAAGCCCTTTCACATCATGTCTCAGTCACAGCCAGAAAACACCCTACAAAATACAGGAACCCGACTGATCATCCGCAGGGGCTCTCCTGGGTCACCTCAGCACCAGGCTGTCCCTTCGCCAGCTCTTGGACGCCCAGGTTTGGGGCAGCCTCTGGCCAGATGGCTCCATTCTGTAGCACAGCTGGGAGGATTTGTAAGGGCTCATGTTGCCCACTCCATCCCAGGTGTCAGAATTAATGCAGGCTGGAATCGCCTCGTCAAGGAGGCCCGGATCAAAGCGCTCAGCCAAAAAATGCTGGGAAGCCCTATCCTGCTTTGGAACCGGCTTCTTGTGATCAGAGTCTTTGCTGTTTATTATCCAGTTAATACTTTACCACCCTGCCTAAAGAACCAGAATGGGGCGGGCTGGGCACAGCTGAGCCCCCAGCAGCTCCCAAACAGGCACAGCTCCCACCCCTGCACCGACTGCATTCCGAATTCACGGACAGGGATACACCACTGCGGGGGGAAAAGTCACAGAGCGGGTGTAAATTGTGGTCACTAATTTGTCCCAAGGCAGGGATCAGCCAGCAGGCAGGAGCCTGCCCTCCTCCCTCATGTCCCTGTCACCGCCACTGTCACTGTTTGGACAAACCGATGTCACAGCAGCACTGCCCTCCCAGCCTTCCCTTCCGTGACTCCTTTAGTCACGCATAGAGGAAAGAGCAATTCCAGCACTGTCCGTGACCCCGGCACATCCAGCGGCGAGGCAGGACAACCAGGAGCGATGCTGGAATGCACAAACAAGGGCCAGGACAGTGGGAACCATGGCAACACTTGGGGACAGCCGGGAGCGCTCCAGCCCCAGGACAGCGTCCAGGCAGGATTGTCCAGCCCCCAGGAGAGAATCCAGGCAGGATTGTCCCTCCGCAGCTGCCAGCCCGGCTTGCAGCCAGCGTGTTGTGGCTGTCAGCGCAGGGATGCGAGCAGACACAAGCTCTGGAGTCTGCACTCACGCCACGGGAGGGGTTCGGGATGCATTTTTCCCTTCGTGCAAGAGCAGCTCAGGGGCAGTTTCAGCAGGAAAGGCGATCGTGACGCGGCTTTGTTGTGCGAGGAGTTCCGGGCAGTTCTGGCTCCCAGCGCCGTCCCCAGTCAGTGCTGGGAACCCGCACGGGAGAAGAGGGATGGAGCTCGGGCTCCAGGGAGGGCCAGCAGGGACCTGTCCCACTGAGGTGGCACTCACCGGAGCAGGGGCCGGGCAGCACCGCCTGCAGCCGCTCCCTCCCTTTCCTGCGGCTGCCACAGCACCATTAATTAGCGCTCATCTATCAGGGCGAGGGCCTTGGCATGTGACACCAGATCAAATTCTGCTAATTCCTCCATCCCCTGAATACTTTATAGCTATTAATTAGGGGTGTGAGCTGTGTGAAAGACGTTATAAAAGTGAGCTCTGGAAACACAGATAAAAAAAGACAGACAGATAAATCACAGGCAGACAGATGCTCATCACACTTGGCTGCCAGTGAAACACTGAACCTTATTTTAGACTAATGGAGAACAGCAGCATCTCTATTAATGATGCAGAAAAACATGACAGTCTTTTCTCGGGATTTTTTCTTAAGTAATGCATTTCTAGACAAGTTCTGACACCTGATTTACACCCCGTAACAATTCCAGCTATTCCAGCCTATTCCCACTACAACTGGGCACCTCTTTAACCACACCCTGGGAGCAATTCTGACCCAAGCTCTAAAAACCTGTTACAGCATTAGTACCATTAAAAAGTGTGTGCAGGGATTTCTTATATTATTCTTTCAAGAAGGGAGAGAGAAGGGAAGAGGGGTGGTTTTGTCACTCGGCTGGGCTGGTAGCGTGGGAACTTCAGCAGAGCTTTGAATTTCAGCCAAGTTGCAGCAACTGTGTAAAACATAATTCAATCAAGGGAAAACTGTCCATAAAGTCAGTCCTTACAGAGATCAAGGCCTGACTGTAACCCTTACTGGGTGGATGAATACATAGATAACTTTAAAAAGGTATTAAAAATAAACAGGGAATCTTCAGAGGATAAAAATATGAAATGGCCTCCAGAAAAGCTTACCACTTAAATGTCAAGCAAAGGAATTAAGTGAGAATCACCATGTTCTACAACAACAAGCGAAGTTTATTCTTTTCTTTGCTGTAGAACGCAGCAAACACCAGAAAAGGGATGGTCCACGTGAAAAGAGAATGACATTACAATGACAAGTAAGAGTAAGATTGGCAACAAGTACACACAGGCTGGGAATCAGAAGAAAGAATTTCTGAAATAAATGTCCTGTAGGAGTAAGAGCTTGACTAAGTCTAAGCCAGAGCTTGGTAAGCTCAAGATGAGAATGTACAAAAAGGAGTTTACAATAGGAGGGGAGCAGGCCCAGTGCTCCACAGGCTCCCTGAACATCCCACCAGTTTTGCATATCGTGACCCTTTCTTTGAAAGCTCCCTGTTTAATCAGCCAGGATATCTGTGACTGGCAGAGAGGCCCAGATCCATTAAATGCCATATTCTGTGCATTGTTCTATAAATAGCCTGAACATGATGTTCCTCAGAGTTGGAAGAGATTAAACGATAAAGTTCATTGGAAATGATGTTCTGTTGCTTTAATGGTGCCAAGGGTAAGGTAGCATTAAAAGGAGAGGCACAGAGGAGGAGAGGGGCATCTTTCATCTCTGGAAAGTAATGAAGAGGCCCAAAATAAGATCAAGGTCTGACTGTAAGTGGTTCTATCAAATTATATAGGAATATAATGAGTTCTACACTATCTAATTTCCATATGCAGCTCTATAACAGCTCCCCCAAAGCAAAAGTGACAGAATATTTGAACTTGGCTCAAAAGCTGTTTAATGTAAAGATTTGAGAGGAAGTAAAATCCAAATGTGCGTACTTTGTTTCTTAGGGGAAGAAGAAGGAGTTAAAAGGAGAATAAAAAGTTCCTCTTAGACCCTGTACCAGGGCTGTGCTCTGGTGCCTGCCCATTCCCACAGCAGATGGGCTGTGGCTGCCGGAATAACAACTGCTCCTTGCTGGATGGGCCCTGTGCTTTCCAAACAGCCTCATCCCAGCCAGCTCCCAAACCCAGGGAACAGCCCCAGCCCGGCTCTCCAGCCTCCGGCAGAGATGGCAGAGCAGCTTCCCAGGGCCCCAGGCAGGACAGATGAGCAGTGCTGCCTCACCATAGTGAGCAAAGCACTCCCCAGACCGTGGAGTCATTTAATAACTTGTTTGCTTCACTATTTTTGAATGCTTTTTTTAAAATGAAAGATTTTCCATGTTCTGCTTGGCAAGGAAAAACTACCACAACAGGCCAGGGAGCTGAGCATGCTTGCACCAGGTGAGGGTTCCATCCACTCCCTTTCCAAGTGACATCTCTGCTCTGAGTTCCCACTCAGAAGTACAACCTGAAGTCCCTGCTGAATTCCTTCCTGAATTTCATGCTAAAAAATTAGTCAAAGGTTCCCCAGACAAGATCATTTCAGGAAGGTGAGAACATAACCACAAGAAAATGACTTTTTGTCATTCCAGACTCCCAGCCCTGTTGTTCAGCCTGTACAAATTCCTTTTTAACTCTACAATCTGCTTGTCCCCTTTTCCATCTTCCAAAATCAACCACGTTCTTTCCATTTAGAATTTAAAGTCCAAACTCCAAACAAGACCCTTTTAAAGACAAAAGCAAGAAAAGCAAGTGCTTGCTGAATGGCTGTGATATCTCACCTTGAGATTAAAAACCAGATCCAAAACACTCTGTTGATAACTTTGGAGAGCAGCTTCATTCCAGCCTTAAAGGCCCCATGGTGCTCCCCTACTGCAGCAATCACCACTAACATGCAAACTATTAATTATTGAAGAATTAGCACGTGAAACACGGTTAATTACCTCGTGTAGCTGCGTTTTCTGCCAGGAAGCGTCATGGTGTGGTTTGAGCAGCAAAGGGAGAGGGGACGTGGACAGAGCACCCCACACACGAGAAAGGGCCAAGGGGTGGGACTGTTTGGCCTCAAGAAGGGAAGGCTCAGAGGGAGCTCGTTCATGGATAAACACCCACAGGGGCTCAGGAACCACCTGGGCAGAGGGTGGAGGTGGTTCCAGATCAGTGACCTCGTTAATGTTCAAATACCTTCAGGTGTGCAGGTTTTGGAGCTATCCAAGAACCACCTGGGCAGAGGGTGGAGGTGGCCCTGCAGAGTGGGATCAGGTGGCCTCGTCAGTGTATGAACAGCTCCAAAACCACCTGACACCGGGTGGAGGTGGCTCCAGATCAGTGACCTCGTTAATGTTCAAATACCTTCAGGTGTGCAGGTTTTGGAGCTATCCAAGAACCACCTGGACAGAGGTGGAGGTGGCCCTGCAGAGTTAGACCTGTGGTGACCTAGGACACGATTCCAGAGATCCTTCCCAACCTCAGCCTGAGAGGGATAATGCTAAAAACAGCTCCAGTGCACAGAGGGAGAAATGGATGCAGGCCTGCACAGAGAGTTCCTGACAGGCAGGCACTCCACTCACTGCCTGCTCAAGAGAAGATCTGGAAAGCTGAAGTTGTCTGGCAAACATGGAATTGTGTCATAGGTTGTAGCTTAATAGTTTATTATCCCACATAAATCAAGAGTGAGCGCTATCTCCATAAGAACTGGATGAAAATCATTAATAAATAATAATTAGCTGTTTCCTGAGCCTGCCATCTGGTAAGCATTTCTCCCAGCCAGCAGCTCCTGCTCCCTGCACTTCTCCAAAAAGCAAAAAGATGAACTCAGGCTCTTCTCTCTCCTCTGCCAGTCCCTTGGGGAGCTGCAGGCACCCAGGATGCTGCACCCTCCCCACCTCACCTCAGCTGTCCCCCTCTGCAGTTCCTCACTGCCCTTCCTGCTTGTTCTGAGCCTCCAGTTTCTTAAAAACCAGCAAACCCCAGAAGTTACTGAGCCCTGCCTTCCATCCTGCTCTGAGAAACACGTGGGCTCCAAGATAACCAAATTAATCATTCTAACCTGTAAGTGGCTGTCATTAGTATTATTATTTTCATCATATAAATTATCTTCCAGATTAGGTCATATGCATTTTGAGATCCTGTGGTTTCCTAGCAACTCCTCTCCCCATCTCCATGCAGACACAGTGTGCCGTTTGCTTTTCCTTTTTTAGCCTCCCTGTGCAGGGGTTATATTCAGTAACAGTGATCTCAGGCCCGGCCCTGGTGACCTTTAGTCTGTCACAGTTGGGGGAGAAGATGCAGAAGACAACCATCCCCCCCAAAATGATGTTTGCAGCACAAGGCCAGAGAAGCACAGTCCTCCACTTGCCCACCTTCTGTGCCCAGACCAGGAGCGCTGAGCTCTGCAGGACAGGGACGACAAAAACATGCCCACGTGTGGTAAAAACTGGCAGAGTTTGGAAGATCTGAAACCCTTTTTCCCTGTCAGGCTTGATCAAAGTGCCACACCCCACACGGACACAGGACAGGCACCCAAACCCCAGGCAGAGCTTGTGTCGCTTGACAGAGACACTCTCAGGCTTTCCACAGAGCTCACATTTGCTCTCAGACACGCACAGAAAACCCGAACTGTTGGTTTACAGCTGTTTCTAGTTCAATGGAGGAAACTGTCTGGAGGGCCAAACCAATTTTAGGCACCAATTTTAATTAACTTCTCTAGCTGAGTTAATCAAGATATCTACCAAATTTAATCACGATGGGGACCCGGAGTCGGGCGTGTGGCGATCCCAGCCAATCCTTTGTGTAAGGAGAATAGGATTAACTTCTGTCCTGCCCCACTGACATTTTTTAAAATAACAACGTCTGTTCTAAACTACAAAAGCTGTGGGGCTTAATTATTTAGATAGCAAGTAGCCCTGTTTCAAAAGGAAAAGGGAACAGACCTCAGAACCGTCTCCAGCCCACATGGAGTACAGCTATTAATATTTGATCCCCTGCTAGCCCGGAGGCAGAGGGAATAATGTTCATTACAACAGCCTGAGACTGAATCCACTTTAACAATTGACTGAACTGAAGATGAGGATGAACCCTTCCTGCCACAGGTGAGGCAAGCTGGGCACTGGCGATTCCTCCAACAAAGGAGCTGATATTTTATCAAGCACAGGGAGAAATGGGAATCTTCGGTGGTGACCATCAGAGCATCCCTGGAAAAACCACCACTGCGTCCAAAATCCACTCCTGATTAGAGGAGAGAGGAGATCATTGTGAAAAGTAAGGAACAGACACACAAAGGCACATTCTTGCATTTAGAAGAAACAATTTAATGGAAATGTAATTATCAGGAACAGAGGGACAATGCCATGTACCTGGAATATGAAATATTCCTCATGCCCTTATCCCGGCTCTCTCCCACGACTCCCATTCCATAGCAGCAGTCCCCGTGGATTTTGTTCCAGGTTGCAGCCTCAGGCCAGTCCTTCTCAGGGCCTAGAGCAACACAGCAGTTTGGGAAACCTTCAGAAAAAGTGAAGATCCAATTTCACCTTCTTGTTGTGTTCTCAGTCTGTGTCTTGCCCGTGTCTCAGGCCGTGAGCACCTTGGCCCAGCACAGAGATCTCACTCTCACACTCTGATTAGGAGGCTCAGTGTTAAAATGGGACAAGGAAATCTAGGCGAGGAATAGAAAATAAAGCCAATTTCAGATGTCCCCATTTTGAGGGGTCAAAAGACGACCTATTTTTCAGACTGGTCATAGTCTGTGTCACCCAATTAAAGCTGCAAACTTTACCCTGTGCACATCTTTGCCTGAGAAATTGTCTGCTTGAGCACAAGGTCTTGATGTTAAACAAATATTTCAAATATTTCCAATACTGAAGGCCAGAGTGGCTCACACCTGGACAGGGATAGAGTTCCTGAAATGGCTCCACTCTCTGGACCCACTGCAGATATTTGCCTCCTGCCTTTCCTCTTCCTACAGCGTTTACCCATTAGCACCTCTAATTAGAAGGGAAAATCACGAGCTCCATGTTATTTAAGGGATTATGCAGCATTTTAAACTACAGCACAATGTAATTATTTTTTAATAGCTGCAGCTATTTCATGTATTTACTTTTAATGGTGTTTGAGTCATAAATTAACAGTAGAAAAGAAAAAAGGCAAATCACTTGACAGAGAAGCAGGCAGCAATTGAAAAGAAAAACTAAAATGCTAAAAGGAATTAACAAAAATAATCAAAAAGGAAGAGGTAGGGTCTTAGTTTTTCTTGTTTGCATTATTCTGGACTGCTTCTTATCATCTAGCTTGTCCCCCTGGAGCTGTGTATTTTTGGACAGCGTTCTCCCATCAGATGCCAAAGTTAACGAGGTCCCGCTGCCACTGCAGGACACAGGTCCGGGGGCCGCTGCCCCCGCGCTGCTGCAGCGCGAGCAGGGCAGGGCACGGACGCTGCCAGGCACGGGCTGAGAGACCAAGAGGGGTTTGAAGGGCCCAGGGTGTCGGGGGAAGGTGAGAAGCGAAGGCAGCACACGCGCAGAGCACCTGCACGCTGAGCATCGCCCACGGCCCCTGTGCCCGCAGCACGGCCAGCACGAGGCTCCAGCGCTCTGCATCCCACCCCAAAAACGAACTCTGGGAAGCGTGAAGGAGCCTGCAGCACCCCAGGTCCTGTGTCTGGGGGGCTGTTAACACTCTGGGGCTGATGATGTGCTCCAGGCAGCTGTGAGCTGTGCTCAACCGCCCCCTGCACACAGACACACAGGCACCCAGACACACACACAGAGCCACCTGTGCCCCTGTTCCCAACAGCTCCTCGTCCCCTGACCACCCCTGGTGTTTCACCCCAGGCTTTCCCAGGCAGAGTGACCACCCAAAGTCTCCTCCCTCCCAGTACTGGCAGCACGGGACAAATACCCAGAGCTCCCAGCACTAATCCTGGCCTGTTTCCCCAGCCCTAACCCCATCCCTAGCCCCACTCTGCTGCCCATCCCCAGCCCCAGCCCCAGCCCCATCCCCAGCCCCACTGTGCTGCCCAGCCCTAACCCCGCTCTGTGTCCCCGCAGAAGGCGCGCCTGGCGCGGATCCGCGTGGCCAAGACGGGCAGCTCCAACGCGTACCTGCACAGCAAACGCAACGGGCTCCTCAACGAGGCCCTGGAGCTCACGGTGAGTGCGCAGCCCCTCCCTGCACAGCCTGCCGAGCCCCCAGCCCCGCGCCTCTCCCCGGGCCCCCTCCCCGTCTCTCAGCTCAGCGCTCGCCCCCGGCCCGGCGCACGGGATGTGCTATCGCGCACCGCACGTGTGGTGTGCGGGCACAGCTGGGACCCAGCTGCTCGACTGGATGGCAGGGAAAAGCTTCCTTGAGCTCCTCCTTGAGCTAGGAAAGGATCAGGCTTTCCAGCAAGGAGCAGGTTCACAGCTCGCTCGAATCCCTGGGTGTGACGGAGCTGTTGGAGCTGGACTGATTTACATGGCCCACACTATAAATATCCACTGCCTCCCATTTATTTTTTCAGAGTCTAATATGTACTATCTGATCATCTCCAACAGGACAGGAAAATATTCCCTAGCTCCTGTTTCAGGCAGCCTGGTGGTGGGTTTATTTTTAAAGGCCTCCGGAGGCCTCTGGCTGCTCAGGAGGAGGAAAGTTTCAAATGCTCAGATTGCTCAGCAGAACCAGCAAACACGAGAGGAGGTTATTACATTAAGCCTGATCAGCACCAGAGCAGGTATTAGCACATTTCATGGATTTCATTTCAAATAAATCAGCCCTTCATGCACGTGGGGAGCAGAGAGAGAGATGAATGTTTGATTGAGCCCCAGAGCTGCCTAGAACTCATTTGTGCATCCTCACTCGGGATCTAATCCTCAGTATCCCTCTCTGTGTGACGCATCCCGGCTTTTGTGCCCGGAGAGGAGCAGCAGAGCTGGGGAAGGGTCTAGAGAATAAGTTCTCTGAGGAGCAGCTGAGGGAGCTGGGGGGGCTTTTCCAACCACAATGGTTCTGTAAAATCAAAGCTGAAAACCCTTCCAACCCTGTAAAAGCTGCTCCCCAGGATGTGAGCCCACTCCTGCCCCAGCTCAGAGGGCTCGGCACGGGGGAGTCGTGCAGCACCTGGTTCTGCACGTAGGACGTGCTCAGCACAGCCTGAGACAGACAAATCTGGCCCTTTACAACTGGAATAGTCTCTAAACCACTCTACTGAAGCACTTCACACCAAGTACAGATTTGGAAGGTGGGGGGCCCGGAGCAGTTCTGTTCTCCCTTCCAAAACAAGTTGGATCCCTCTGACTGCACACCCAACGTTGTCTCCAGCTCTGCAAATGGCAGCCACGCTCACAAATCTGTTCCTTGGACCATATGTCACTGCTGAGCCGTTCAGGAGGAGTTTCTGTACCGAGGGAAGGCCGTGACTGGTCACACCTGTCCCAGAGCTTTATCCCCACACAGGAAAGGCTCAGGACTGGGAAGTCAGCTCTGCTGGGATTCTGCTATTGCATTACCCAGAAAACAGGCAAAAATTTGACTAAAATGTTTAAATTTCCTTTTAAACTTTAGGTTTCTGGTCTTTAAAAATTGCCAGGAGGGCTTAGCAGGATCACTCAGTTTGCACTTGATCTTCCAGACTGTCATCCCAACAAGGATCTCCTCACTTCTCTTGTCAACCAAAACTCCCTGCCAAGACCACTCAGGGAGGAGCAGCTGACACGCCAATGCTTAAGTCCAAAATGCACGAGGCTGAGAGAAATATTTGGCTGAATGGGTTCATTTTCTGGCACCTGCCCAAAAATAAGTGGGAAAAGGATCATTTTGGCTGCAAAGCTACTGTAGACACAGGAAGGAAAACAGAAACATTTCTAAAGAGGTTCTAGAGGATTGTTTTCTACCCATTAATAACTAAATTTAGATCTGTAGGAGCTCCTATAGCAGGTTTTTCACAGGGTTTTCTGGCTATAACTTCCTTCCTGGTGGGCTCATAGCTCTAAATCATAGAATCCCAGAAGGGTTTGGGCCAGAATCAAGACCCAACACATCTCTCCATCCCCAGGTGGTGACACTAATTAATTACAGAACTGCAGCGCATTCTTCCCTTCGGGTGTACATGACCAGTTTAACTCCACGAGGCAAGATTTTATGTCCTTTCATTTCACGGCAGAACAAGAAACTCTTCTGAAGAGTACAGAATGTGAATGACAGCACAGTCTAGACAGCCAAATTTTTTAAGCTGTAAGAACATAAAGGAACACGACTTGTGTAGCTGCTGTAACAGGCACCAAAATATTATCTCCATACTGTGCATATTTGTCAGTCAAATTAGTGTCAAACTGCTTCCCTGCTCAGGTACAAGTCCTGTTTTGACACCTTGCCCAGGATCTGTGTGATCAGTAATGGGCTGCACGTGGCCAGGCTGCCACAGGGCTGCTCTGGCCCCCAGCACCAATTCCAACTGCAATTACTCACGGCCGTGCCCGGACATTTTCCCTCCCGTCCCCGGCGCTCCCACAGCTCTGGGCTCACCGTGGCTGTTTGTGGCCCAGCAGACTGTGTGCCACCGGGAGGGGTCCCCACGGCCCCACGCCGTGCCCTGGCTGTGGCTCTGCAGCCAAATGCACTGGGAAACCGGGGCTGCTCGGGCTCCGGAACACGTGCCAGAGTGCCCTTTCGCTGGCACCGGCGTGAGCACGCTGACACCATCTTCCAAGGGGACAGCACGGCTCCAGGCCAGAGCCGCCCATCACAGTGGAGAAAAGGCAAAGAAAAGGATTCATCCAAGGACAGCAGCAGGAAGGAGATCTGCTTCCAGCAAGAGTGCCGGCTCGTGCTTCACAAACATGTGGATTTGTGGCATTTGCCATCCTGACACGAAGTACTCAGACTGTTTTCTTCTCATTTAGAGATTTTTTTAGTGGGCTTTATGTCAAAAGTGCTCAAGGGATGGTGAGCTCCTTCCCATGGTAGCAGCCTACATATCCTCTTAGCAGTAATCTCCTTGTACAGCAGCTGAAATTCCCTTTTAGCTGCAGTGCCAGGAGGTGCATATGCAGGGAGCAGGAGGCTGGGGGGTCTGGTGCCTTTTCACAAGCCCCAGATCAGCACTGTGGCTGTTCCCCAGGCAGGGCCAGCCCAGCCCCTGAACCAGTTCACCAGGGCCCAGTGATGGAGCACTGAAATGAAGTGGAAGAATTTTGGATTTCAGAACTGACACCACAGTGTGCTGCAGCCTCCCCCCAAGCAACCAGCAGTTCACTGAATGTCTTCCAAGAGCAAACTGAATGGTAACTGGCATCGAATCTTTGGCATCCCTGCTCAAAGAGCAAAGCTCTCCTTCCCCCACCAGCTCTTCCACTGCAGCCAAACTCTTCTGCTGAAAACACAGATTCTGTTTGCCTGCAGTAACACAGGAACCACTGACGCAACCTCCGTAGGTTCCCTTTCCTCAGCACTACCCCCAAAATGCCAGGTGTCTGGGACGTGGGCACTGGCCCTGGCCCAGGGCAGCAGTTCCTGCAGATCTCATGCCTCATTTCCACCTGGGATGGCCTCGGGGGTTTCCTGCCCTTTGCTTCTGGAAACACTGAGCTGACTGAAAAAAATCCCGAAGGAAGATAAGGTACAAGTCCTGCTCCCTGACACTCCAGGTTATTCCTGGTCACTGCCATCCTTGAGCCCTTTCCCTCCCCAGCCTGGCGGTGGAAGGCAGAGGGAGAACCGGGGCTGTGCTGCCAGCACTTAACAACTGGCTTGGCTCTCCTGCCGGAGCTGTGGAAGCTCTGTCTTGGCTCTCAGACCCTTTTTAGAGTTCCTCTCAGGCAAATCCTCATAAAAAGATACTGTTTGCAATATGTGCTCTTCCTCTCTCTTTTCCCAGTGTTTTAGTGCAGCATCATCTCTGCTTTAGGGCTTCCAAGGGCCTCCATGGGAAATATTCCAACCCAGACTCCGGCAGAGTCAGTCATCTCAGCAGGAACCAGCAGGACCTGCTGGATGTGTTACCTCACCAGGAGGATTGTTAATAAGAAAAATGGAACTGATTTTTTTTTTTTAGGCCACTTCTAAAAATACGTCTGGGAATGTTCATCCTCCAAGACAACAGCAACAAAAAATCCATAACCTGCCTAAGATGCATTCCCACAGGAATCTATTAATTCTGTGTACAGGAAGTCAGCTTCCTTAATGTCCCACTTGAGCTGTGTTTTGGCACCTGTCAGAGACAGAGTTATTCCTTCACTTAAGGATCACAGCACCAGCCTGGGAATGGCATCCAGAGCAGGCACTTGCAGGGAAGCAGTGGGACACAGGGCTGCATTTAAATGCAATGCTTTAACCACAGCTGAATTTGATCCCCTTGAGAGCAACAAGCAATGTCTTGGCACGATGTTCTGCCACCCATTTCCTCTCCTGAGCAGTCAGATCCTGCTGGTTTGTGTCTGAGCAGCGATTCAAGCCATGCACATCCATTTTTGACTTTCAGATTCAGGACTTGCAGAAGACGCCGGGCCCCCCTTCCCTCTGAGGCACAGGGACACATCCTGCAGCCCCTGACCGCTGCTTTAATGCACGTCACTGTCTTTGAGAGTGCTCATCCTCAAAGACACACAACAGATTAACGTGTCCTCAAACCGCAGGCACTGTCGAGACCAGAAACTTAAATAGCAGTAAGAGAATACCCTTGAACCCCAAATGTTCACTGTGCCGCTCCCTGCTCCCGCGTGCAGCCGTGACCCAGGAGCTTTGGGTGGGGGCACACGAGTGCCAAGGGCCCGGCACTGCCCAGGTCAGGCAGAGCCAGGGGAAGCAAGGCAGCTCGGCTTCGCTTCGAGGTCAGGGGACATCTGTTGGCATTCAAAGGTCACGGCAAGCTTAGAAGTTTTAATGTATTTTGGAAAAGTACAGTAGCACAGATTCTTTTTTTTCCTTTGCCTTCTGGTTCCTGAGCTAAGCCAGCAGCCCTTCCCGTATTTCCTCCCTAGCTACAGAACACATAGAAACACACAGGGTTTGAATCAGAGCTGAGTCCACCTGAGTGGACAAGCGAAATCATTAAGAAAAAAATTAAGGAAACCTCCTAAGAGTGAGGAGAAAAACCCGAGAGCTGGCAAGACTGAAATTGTTACCTTTACCCCTGTGGAAGCTCCTGCTGGTACTGCTGGTTCTGTTTGTTCTTGTGGTTTTACACCTGGTTTGGGTTTTGTTCCCCTCCTCTCTTTGTGGCTATTCAGGGATCCACCGAAGAGGAACAGCACATGACTAAAGGCACGTCCTTAATCGAAAGCCAACACCACCATCTGCTGCACTGCCTGGAAAAAACAACCGTAAGTACCAACACAACCTTCCAGGAGGGGCTTGCACAAGGGGTGCTCCGAGGTGACCCCTGCCACGCTCCCTCCGAGGGTGGCACTCGTTCTGGGCTCCCAGGAACAATCTGCAATGGCTTAAATGCACTTCTATTTCACTGTCTTTAAAATAATAAAAATAACTCCTGTGCAGAGGGATAAAGATGGGATTATCTGCTACCCCTCAGTCACCCCTCCGTGCAGAGCCAGCAGCAGCTTCTCAGTCAGGTTCGTCTGAACACAAATACATTTTCAGCGAGGGGTTAGGGAGATCCTAGAGATAAGAAGTTTCATTTCTTCAGTGCTCGTGGAAGAGAACCAAAGTGCGTTTCCCTTGTGCTGTCAGTCACACATCACACCCCACCAGTGCTGCTGATCAGCACTAAGGGACAGCTCTGCTGCCTCGGGAGGAAGATGCTGCTGGTGACTCCAAACCACAGCCTGGTCGCCAGTGCCCACAGGCTGGGGAAAATTAACCTTTAGCCCTGGAGATGGCTCAGAGAAGATGAACTCTGCTCAAGGGTTTAAAGGCTGCACACATCTTTTCTCATCTCTGTCTGGCTGCAAGGGCAGGCGATTTATCCCAGAGCCACTCAGGCAGTTTGTACAGCACGACGTTTCTGTGTGCATCCTGCAAGGTGCTGGGAGCCAGGGTTCTATTTTTCATTACCGACTGATTGTGTACGCAGAAGTCTTTGGGAACATTTCAGATATTTATTTGATACATATGTTTTGCTTCCAGGTTTATAGAAAAGGTTCTGCAGTAAAGGAACACATTATCTAGACCATGATTCATTCTAGAGAGAATGAAGAGAGGTTAACACTTGAAATATTCATGCCTTTTTCTATCTGCATCCATCATCAAATGTACTTTTGATTTCTGACTAGCAAGGGTTTCTTTTAGACAAATCACCTTCACTTCCATAGTTTGGCTTGTGCTGGAACAGCACCACGTAGGCCTCAGAGATACACTGGAAGAAGCTGAGTAATTAATTAAGTGACCTGAGCCCAACGAGCTCTAAAGGTCAGCGTGCCAAGGGCAGTGAACTGATTCCTCCTGTATCAATGACTACTGAACTTGTTTTATACAACTCATCTCGCCTTTATTTCAATGTTACATTACCAGCAGATATTTCACAACCTGACTCTTCAGTTTAAAACCTTCTGCCTCAAACCCTCAGTACTATGACCCGTATTTCACAAAAACACTTTCATTTGAAAACTTGAACAAATTGGCTGAAGCAAACAAAAGCTGACAGCCCTGCCTGCAGGGCCTGCCCCTGCTTTTAGAAAGGCTGTCCAGGGGCAGGTGAACATCTCTGGGGCTGCAGGAGTTGCTCCGTCGCTCGTGAGCTGAAGTAACGTGGCCAAAGTGCCCTAATTTGTGGTGTGGTGCCCTAATTAGTGGGCGTGGTACCCTGGCTGTGTCAGCCCACCACACTAACAAAGGCTGGCTGCCTCCAGCTCACAAACCTGCTCAATGAGTCTCAGGGATTGAAAATGTTCCAAATGTTCCTCTTTTTCAGCGAAGAATGGCAATAACAGTGATACTTGGATTTTGATTAAAATTCAGAAGGAGAATCTGCACAACGGGTTTTTCCCTCATGTTTTTCAGCCAGTTATTACCATGGTGTAGCACCAAATCAGCAGGTTTGGATTCCAGTCTGGAATTATCAGGCCAGAAAGCTCAATGGGTTTGTGTGGAGATCCTGTACTTCATGTAATTTATTAAAACACCGTGCAACATAAAATTTAAATTGTAGTAAAAGCATTTTTAAACACTGAAGAGTCATTTTGTGAGCGAGTTGCAGGAATGGAATGAGGAATGTACCATGGTTGCAAACTTGTTTCAATGGGCAATTCACCTTTCCTGAAACGAGGCAGAGGATTCTCAGAGTACATTATTTATTGACCTGGTCTCTGGGTTGTCACTGGCACACGCTTCCAGCTGAGTGGCTCTGAATGGCTCACAAATCTGCTGTGTCAGATGACAAAGTGACCCTGAAGTACTTGTAGCCGCCACAACAGAGATTACTTTGTCATATTCCCACAGCAGATGGAGTTTGCTCAAACAAAAGGAGGTTTTTTCCCTCTTATTCCAACTCCCAGATTGAGTCTGGACATTCACATGCTCTATTTTCTCCAAGTGCTGAGTGCCTTGAACCCAGTCCTTCAACCCAAACCCTTCTTCTGTGTTTTCACAGAGTTTGATCAAACCCCCCAGTCCACTGGTGACACAATGGCAGAACAATCCCAATCTGTGATTTGTGAATCAGCAGCTGAAACTTTGTTTGCCTTTGCCTTTGGCTCTCAAAAGATCAAAGTAATAAAGTTGTTATGGGTTTTGTTCTGTTTCCACGAACAAAACACTCAAAAGCTGAATTGTCAGAAGGATTCTGGTTCAGGGGTTTGACCGAAGGTCCTGTTGCCCATTCAAACTTGAGCTGGAATGCTGAGGCGAGAGATGCAGTGCTGGGACTAAACTTCTGAATGCTGGAATGGACAATGAATTGTGTTTTTATCTTCTGTTGGCATGTTGTCCCGTAGGGATTGTCCTATCTTGTGGATGATCCCCTGTTATCTGTACGAACTTCCACCATCAAGGTATTTCCTTTTCAATTCGATCTGTTTTCTGTATGGTCTCTGTGACATGTCTGGACAGTGTTGGCTTACCTCTCGTTCTGGTCTCGTCCTGGGGAGTTTGTGCACGTGGCTCCCTTTGGCTTCGCGGTGCTCTTGTTCCCTGTGAGTTGTCACTTGTTCCAGTGGAATCTGATGGCTGCCTTCAGCATGGTTGCTTTTGTTTCCCATCTTTTCTGAAGCTGGCAGGGACTAGATGAAGTCTGTTTCACTCTACCTGGGTGTTCATATCCCCACGCAGGAGTTCTTTCTTTCAGGATTTCTTGTTCCTTAGCACAAAAGCTCTTTACAGATTCAGCTTTCTGAATTTCCTTCTCCCTGAACACTTTCCCCTCTCCACTGCCATGTTTATTCCTCCCAGCTCATGCACTGCAGGGATGCTTTGAACCCGACAGCCAATGCAAACGTTAAGTTCTATGGCCAGGTGATCATCCAGCTAAAATACAGTCCTGGTCCCAGGCATAAAGGAAAAGGAGCATGAACTCCTTTTGGGTTTCATAACCATGTGGCATTCCAGACTTCTTGAGGCCATTCTGGAATCCAGACAAAAAATGAACAGGAATTCAAACCCTATGGATTTGAACCCAACAGACCGACAGTCTCAGACTGTGTGAGCGAGGCAGCCCTCACGCTTTTGTCACTGCAACAGCTCCTCTTGTTTCCCTGCGGACACAGGAGAGCAAAATCTCTACGGTTGCAGTGAGGGCAGAGTAAATTCTTTTCAAGATCTGCCGGGTGCGGCCCTTTCCAGGCGCAGAGGCAGAGAGCATCTCCCCCAGAGCAGGGGCTGACACCCCCCAGCCCGGGCTCCCGGTGTCCCCAGGGAGTGACAGCTCTGCTTCTCCCCTGCCAGAACCACGAGTTCATCGACGAGCAGCTGTTCGAGCAGAACTGCATGGAGAGCTCGATGCAGAACTACCCCTCGTCCCGGAGCCCCTCCCTGTCCAGCCACCACGGGCTGACCACGTCCTGCTGCTCCCGGCGCAACAAGAAGACCACGCACCTGCCCAACTCCAGCGTCCCGGCCACGCGCCTGCGGAGCATGCAGGAGCTCAGCACCATCCACATCCAGTGCAGCGAGCAGCCCTCCCTCACCACCAGGTACAGGGCAGGGTCGTGCTGAGCGCGGGGGCCCAGCTGTGCCCAGCTGAGGGGCCGGCAGGGCTGCTCCCCCGCCGGGGGCAGGGGCTGCTGGCAGCATCTCCGTGCCCCTCCCAGGGATGACCCAAGGGAAGCGGCTCCTGGCTGTCCTGGGAAGAACCAGATTACAGCCAGACTCCAGAGCAGCTTGTAGGTGGATATCAGGAAAAGGTTCTTCCCCCAGAGGGTGGTGGGGCACAGAACAGGCTCCCCAGGGAATGGGCACGTTGGCAAAACCAATGGGCCAGCGGTGTCTGTCAGCCAAAGCTGCTGGAGAGCTGACGTGGTCCCCCCGGGACGCTCCACTGATTTCCATTGTCCAAAAGTCTAAATTGCCACTCTAAGCATCACTGGGAAACAAATAAGAGGAATTTCACGATGGTGTCTTAGTAGCTGTGACCTAAAAAGCCATAAAGGACACAGGTGAAGTGTCCCTTAATAGAAAACGTTTAAAATTTCATTTCATACACAGATTGCTGAAAAAGAATCATTTATTTGCCACATAATTCCTGCAAATATTAAATTACTTTATAAATCCCCCTCAGCCCATGAAGTTTTTTGTGCACCAGGGCTGGTTTTGAATGTCCCATTCCTCCTCTCCTTACTCCTATCAAAGGGATGTAGAAACTGAAACAAAGGTGCCTTTAGGGCAACAAGAGATTACTTTGTGCCAGAAGGGCATTTCAGAGCATGAATTATGAATGAATAAGTACAAAACAAGTCTCCAGCTATTTCAGTTTCAGTATGACAGTATTTTAAACCAGCACCTAAAGCAGTAATTCACAGGAATGTCAACTATTCTGGGTGCTAAATCAGACGCCGGTGATATTTTAAATGTCAACACTTATTTCACTTGCTTACCAAACTGTGCAAGGATGGAGAGAGAAAAAAAGCTTTTCAGTTGTTTTTCACGTGGAATGCAACCAACTGGGTGTACTGGTAGCCACTGGCAGAAGCACCCGGTGCCTGAGGCTGCCTCACTCTCAGGCTGTGCCCGAGGCATCCAGGGAGCGGAGTGGGTTCTGTTCCTGGTGTTTGAGAGATCAGAAACCATCTCTGGTGAGTCACTCCGTGATAACAACAGCAACAGCTTCCCAACTGGGAGCTTTACATTTTGAAAGGACAGGCCTTGTGTTGAAAATGAACATGTAGGGCTGGTAATAGCAGACTCCTGTAGCTGTGCAGATGCACAGAAATCAACCTATCATTTTCCCTCTGTAATTAATTATAGGATGCAATTGATGCAGATCTAATAAGAATGCTCCCAGCTGTCAGATCCTTGAAACTACTGCAGAGAGAAATAAAA
Organism: Gymnorhina tibicen; assembly: GCA_013399875.1. Lineage (NCBI taxonomy): Eukaryota > Metazoa > Chordata > Aves > Passeriformes > Artamidae > Gymnorhina > Gymnorhina tibicen. The sequence continues at coordinate 1,037,059 of VXAZ01005871.1, read as the reverse complement.
TAGAAAAGATCAAGGGACAGTGAATATGAAAGAGGTATTTGAAATGCAAGAAAGACAACATCTTTCTCAGAAAGAACTACCTGTGCTCTGAAAAGATGCAGTACACAGGACGGTGTATTTAGACATCCTTTTAAATAAACTAGAATTATGCAAGAAGGAAATGGAAACAGAACAATTTGCCCTGTGAAAAGCTGTATCCTAACCAGGGGGAACATTACCAAAGCTTGGTGTAATCTGTGTAGACATAAATGGTGCCTTGCAGGAACGGGGGGAGTTTAAGTGGAGTCTTTGAATATTTCAGCTGAATAAGATCCTGATTAAGAACCACAACCATTCCCATCCTTTCTACTACCTCCTTTTGAGAAACAAGCCAAGCATTAAATTTGTTTTCTAGTCGTTCCAGCCTCAACATGAAGTCAGATGATGGGCTGAGACCGAACTGCAAAGCTGCCCAGATCACCACAGCCATCATCAGCATCCCCACGCCGCCGGCGCTGACGCCCGAGGGCGAGAGCAGACCCGGCCCGGGCAGCCCCGGCCACGCCACGAACATTCCCAGCTCGGCCACCGCCAACATCGTCAAGGTGTCCGCCTTGTAAGACGTGTCCCGCGCAGAAGGAGGCTGAAGGCAGCCCGGAGCCCCTCTCCCTCCACACCTCCACGTTCCCTCTCGCTGCACCTTGTGCCTGGGTGGACCAAGCTGGCGTTTGTCACCGAGGGGCCCGAGCGGGGCAGCTTCTTCGGACACGGACTGAGGCAGGAGTGGGACGGGGAGGAAGGGGCCGGACGGAGGAAAAACCTGCGTGGAGAGCGAGTTGTGCCGTGGCACGGGGCAAAAAGCACCTGCAGAGGCTGGAGGAAGGAATCATCATGGCAACCAGAGAGTCACTGAAGCAAACGGAAATATAACACTGTGTATCGCAGCACCTTTTTAAAGGTTTTTAATGGATAATATTTATTCATGAGGAAATGACTGAAAAGGTGAAAAACAAGAAAAACAATGGATTTTGTGATTTTTTTTTTTTCTTCATGGAGCAGAACCTTTAAACCAACCAAAATTTCACTGTTTTTTTTTCTTTTATAGGAAAAGATTTAGACAAAAGAAGCCACCTGTCACAGCAGTCCCCCCATCGCTGTGTGTGTGTGTGTGAGTGTGCAGAGCCACTGAACTCCAGGCAGGGCCTTGCCAGGGGGTGCCCAGCAGGACCCCAGGTGTGCCAGCACCCCCTGCGCACACCCACGCGCACACACACACCTCCCACCCCGGGTGCCATCCCCGATTTAGACTATTTTGTATCCGCCTTTTAAGTCAATACAGTGCAATTGCAAACAGTGTGTTTGTCTGCTAATTATTGTCTGTGGAAACATATTTGTGGAGAAAAGCAAAAACAACAAAAAAAAAAGAGACAGGCTTTAGTAGAGTTTTAGTCCCACCTGGGTATCTGCTTTCTATTTTTGTTATCACTTACTTGTAAGAGTGTGACTAGACTACAGTTCTGTATTTTTAAAAAGGAAAAAAAAGGTAGGATTCTTTTTTAATACTGTGCACACAAATGGCAAAGAATGAAAGCACTGAACTCAACTGCATCAAGCGTTCATGAGTCTAACAGAGGTTCCTTGTAATGTATGCCCATGAGTTTTAAGTTTTGGTTTCTATATAGAAATTTCTTTGCTAGCACTGGACGTATAACCCATTGTAAATAGTAGCCAAATAATGTCTGGATTTATACTTGATAATAATTAACCCCAGAGCCAAATATCTTGCATGGACAGAGAGGTATTTGGCTTTTTCACAGTCTTAGGGCTCCAGTTGTCCCGTCCATGGCTTCTGGGCTGCATTGAATTTGGGGATAGACAAGGTCAGCAATTTCAGTTCTCCAATCCCAGCACAGGATCTGCTTGAGAAGGGGGAGCAGTACTGGAGTTTGGGAAACATTTGATAACGTGTGGTACAGACAGCTTTTCTTTCCACAGTTCTACTCTTAGTTTGGGCAAAGCCTAACATGGACTAACAGATAACCAAAAACTGCAGAACACTGTGTGGTACTGCCGGGTACCTCATCCTGTGACTGAGCCCTGCTCAGTCCTGGCACCTCGTCCTGAGACCTTTCTAGGAACGATTCACCGTGAGGAAATTCATGGACCTGACACATAACTGAGTCCCCCCTGCCAAGAGGAACCTTGTCCTGCCATTCTGCCTTCCTGGAGCCCCCTTTTACAGGGGGATCCACGAAGGGCAGAGCGAGGAACATCCCCCACCCTCCTGTCTGTCCCACCCTGTCTGGCTGGTCCCTGTGGTCATGCACAAACCTCTCCAAGGCCAATGCAGTGCCCCCCAGCAGCCTGGAGGGAGCAGGGAAAGGCATCCCCTGTCCTGTTCTGAGCAGTGATTTTACCAACATCCGAGTCAAAAGAACAGCTCAAAGCGTGTTTGAGGCTGATTCAGCAAAGGGATGATGTTTTTTTTAACATCTGTCATAACCTCTCCTGATGTAATATTTATATGCACATATACACACACGTAACTAATTACAGACTCATACATGTATAGATAATTAACGCTGACTTCCACATACGAGCTGGCACCCTGCTTTGGTAGCACTCCTGCTGCGAGTGAGTGATGGCTGATGCATTAACTCAATACCCTCCCCAGAATCCTACAACATCCTAGGAACAGTAGGGCTATGGCTGAGCCTCCAGTAGCTGCACCAGCTTTTAGTCATTTATTCCAGTGCTGTAATATGTTACCCAAAACTATGTTTAGTCCTGTTTTAAAAGATTAAAATGCTCTGCCTTTTGCTGCTTCCTGTAGGAGGTTATACTGCAGTTAATCTGACCATTACTGAGTTTTTTTCTTGATGTTTTAATTTAATTTTTGCTTTAATTTCATTAACTGTCATCATCTGAGCACCCCTGCCCTTCTAGATCAGAGGCCTTGCTCTCCACCACTTGCCACCTTTGCAACCTCATCTCCACTGGCACAGAGTGAGGGTGAAATGCCCCCGTGCTGACAGGGGACAGGAATAAAAATTACGAGGAGTCAGGGATTCCACATGGATTCTTGGTGCTGCCTTTCTTACTCCTGATTTAGTGTGGAGTGGTGAACAAGGCACTTCACATCTCTGTAGCTGTAAATAGCCATCGTGGCAGCCCTTGTCCAAAGCACTACTGAGGCTTTTAATTGCTGTCAATCAAACTTTTTGGAAAAGAGAATATAACATTCAATTTTAAGAGTTTAAAAAACAGGAGGAAAGCCAGTTCCAGGAGTTTCTGGCTGGCTGCTTGGGCTCTGATTGCCAAGGCAGCCACGGCCTCTGTTCTCTTCCCCAAAACAGGAATTGTTATCCTTGCTGGGGAACCACAGCTCGTGCTTCTGCCATGAGCGCGGCAGGTGCTGCCCCACGCTGCCAGTTCCTCAACACAGGGCTCTCAGAGGATAAAAACACACAAAATTAATGAAGTCTGAGCTTAGAGGAACAGGGCTAAAAGTATTTTTAATGGAGGCATTAGCTCTCTTTATCCTCTGCAGTCGCCCAAGTAAAGCTTCCGAAAGCGCCCGGGACTGGGCTGTGGAAGCCCGGGAGCCCCCGGGAGGGCTCTGAGCGCCCACGGGAGCCGCAGGGCCAGGGACGCGTCCCCGCAGGGGCTGCCAGGGAGCGCAGGGCACGCGGGGCCGGACGCGGGGCGAGGGACGGTGCCCAGGCAGCGGAGCAGGGAGCTGCTCGCAGCCCCTCCTTCCCGACCCAGGGAGGCACAGCAGCCTCCCCAAACTGCAGAACCCCCAGCGGCACCGAGGGAAGGCCGAGCGCTCCTGAGGATTCCCGAGGCAGAAGTGCGCCCGAAGGACGCGGATCGTTCCCTGCCGCGCTCCCAGCGCTGCCCCGGACCCCGGCACAAAACCAGCACCCGGCCCTGCCCTCCCGGCCGGCCCCGGCCCCGGGCAGGGGCTGCTCCCGCCGGGGTCCCTGTGCCAGGAACAGCGCCAGGGTCGGGGCCGGGCTCTGCCCCACAGCCCCGGGAGCCTGTGCTGGCACTTCAGTTCAAAGCCTTCCCCTCCTCTCATTCCTCATGACTTTTTATAGCTTGAGAAAAGTTCCTTTAAAAAAGAGATAAAAATGGGTTCTTTGTACACAAAGCAAGTGGAAGGGCATTATTTTTTCAGACTTTCCTAAAGCAATATTAAAAACATCAAAGGAGCAACTCCTTTTTCTGAGCATTTTATTTCCTTTCCAAAGCTTTTTCTGAAGGAAAAATATTTTCTCTGATTTTCAGCCTCTTCTATCATTAGATTTCCTCTCTTCTCACCTGGCACTGAGCTGCTAACAAGATTCACACCCAGCTGGCAGCAAATGCTGAAAAATACCTTTCACACATAGGCTCTGACTTCCATCTACTCTTTCCAAAATCCACCTTTTGCTTTCATTTTCCTTAAAAATCTTAAGGACACCCCTAAAGAAGAGGCCACAGATCTTGGTACACAAAAATTAAAGAATTAAACAGCTGAATCCACAAGATCGTTCAGTGGGATATGGCATTGCTTTTTCTAGATTAGACTTCAGATTCTCCAAGGACTCCCGCTGCCTCTGAGAGCTCATTCCAGAGTGCCAGACCTCAATGTCAAGGATTTTTCCCAGCTGTTCAGCCATAATTCTTTCCTTATATTTCCCTCTCTTGCTGCCATTCATAGTCCCTTGCACCATTTACTCTCCTTTCCACAAGGGAAATATAAAACTTTCTGCACCAAATTCTTATCCCAGAGACTGCTTTTGTCTATTAAATAATTACCTTTGTTAAAAGTGAACAGGGGGAAAGACAACCCAAGTAACACACATGGCTTTAGTGTGGAATAAAGTTTGTGGATAATTCAAAATACATCTTCCTTTAATTGGCCAGAAAGACTAAATTTAGTCAATGCCACTTGTTTAACCTAAACCTATTGCTAATACACCTGTACTGCAACCCAGCATTTGTCATTCTCGTCCAGACAGCTTAAGGTGTGTGCACAAAAATCAGATTAATAGCAGCTAAAGAAAGCAAATTTCCTTCAAGGTTTTGCTTTTTTAAGTAAAGAGGTTGCAAACATGCTGCATCTTAAATGTATTGTAAATTCAGGAAATTAAAAATCACAATTTATGTGCTGCAACATCCCTTGGACTTTGTAATATTTTATCTGTTGGACTAAGGCAGAGTTACAAAGTCAGCACTCGCAGAGGGCTGGTGAATATCAGTAGCTTTGAACTGCAAACTTAATTCTGCTTTTAAAGTTAGGTGAATAAAACACCTTTTCCACATGATTCACCCATCCAGTCTATCTCAACTAATTTTTTGTTTCAAAACACATTATTCTCCAACACCTGGAGCCAACTGCAGTAGATCCATGGGTTTAAAGCCCAAGTTTTTAGGCTTTGTATTTGCCAAAAACGCTGTCCATGGTGATTTTCTCTTTCTAAAACTGTAAGAGCAAAGAGGAGGCAGCGAACATCAGGAGCTGAGCATCAGCAGCCTGGGTTCTGCTCCTGATTTCCTGAGCAATCACTAAGTGACCTCGAAGAAGTCATTTCACCTCTCTTCCAGTTCTACAGCCTCTAGAGCAATGAGCACCTCCTCTTGCACTGAGTGGAGCTCAGTTCATGACACCCCAAATCCCACAGGGAATTCTGGAGACAGAACTGCTACTTCTGTTCAGGGAGCAAAACCTGTGCCAGGAACGCTTCAGGTGGAACAAAAGACCAGGTGACAAAGAGCTTGTGAAAATCCCTCCTCCTGTTCTCAGTCAGGTCTGTTCCTCTGTGTGTATCCGTGTGTCCCTTCCCACTTTGGGTTAAACCAGTGCTATTCCAGAGCCTCAGCTGGGGGAAGGTCCCAACCATGCCCAACGCTCTTCCCCGCTGCTCAACCACCACTGGGAGCTCCCAGGGGCTCCTCGGACCAACCAAGTCTCTAAAAATGGTGTGATGGTCTATTTTTGATAAACCAGTACGGCATTCCAATGCAATGGTGTTTTCTTTAGGAGTTCTATGTTATAAGAAGCTCTCAACTTTATTATTTTCTATTTTCGTACTTTAAATGGGCTTTGCTTTACAAACATCAGAGGACAGATACGAAATGTACTGGACACAACTGCAGGTAGCTTCATTTGAGAACAACTTTCTAGAAGAACCAAGTTTCCTGTTGTCTTCTTTTGGAATTGTAGTGCATATGTTGAAACTTGTATATCATTTACAGTATTGAGTCTTGTGCCACTGCTGTACCTGATGTATCCAATCCGGATTAAACAGAGTATGTGCCACAAATACCAACAGGATGCTGTAATTTCTTCTAAAATCCTTCTGGGAGGTTCTTTTGGAGAACTCTGGGTGTTGACCAAGGCCACTCGAGTTGCATTTAAATACCAATTAACTCTTCCCCAAGCAATCGTTAATGAAATCAGTGGGATGTCACAGGACAGCAATAACGAGATACTGAAGTGCATCTCTTACTGTGTCCTCTTTGGGAATGTCAAGAGTTGCAAAAAATTCATCTTGGAAACAAAATCGAGCTGTTTTGGCCTTTTCCAACTACGCAGCCAAAGGGGAACCCCCTCCCTGGAGTCATTTGTGACACAAAGGGAGTGAGGCAGGAACAAAGTACAGAAAGAAAAATTTTCAAAATTAGTGCAGAGGCAACCCGGAGTCAGCACCCTGAGCCAGCCAGCACTCCCATCTTTTCCTGCCCCAGGACAGCTCTGTACAAGCCAAACAGGAAATATCAATTAGTTTTAGCACTAATAGGTAATTCCACTTCTAATTAAAGCTTTCCTGTAAGTGTGGGAAGTCTGATATTGTTGCACCCAAAGGGACAGACCAATTATGATTGCTGCACATTTTTCTACATAATTAAATCCTCTACCACACAGCTTGCTGCACACCTTGCTATAGAAACATTATTTATACAGAGTTAATTAACTGGATTTAAATTAGCAATACAGGCATTGAGATGCTCATTTCACTCTGCCACTTCACTGGGATATAATCAGTGCCTGGTGTTTACCAAGAGAATTAGGGAAAATGGGATGATCACCAACTTTGAACAGACCCTGGAGTCTCAGGGAATTCAGCTTCACCCAACAGTCACAGGGAAGGCAAGGCAAGAGGGAGGGGAGGCCCTGGCACAGGGTGCCCAGAGCAGCTGTTGCTGCCCCTGGATCCCTGGAAGTGTCCAAAGCCAGGCTGGACGGGGCTTGGAGCCACCTGGGATGGTGCCCAGGGCAGGAGGTGGAGCAAAATGAGCTCTAAGGTCCCTTTCCACCCAAACCAGTCTGGGATTCCATGAAATACAACTGGGATTGCTTTGTATTTTCTCCTTTCTGACATTTTTACGTGGAAGTGGCTGCCTTTTACCATCCTTTGTTTACTTTGGATTGAAAAGATTCCAACTGAGCATCCAGCTCTTTCTTTTCCTTTTATTAACAAATTGTAACACCATCACTGGACCTGTGTAAAACATTTACCAGACACAGCTGCTTATAAAAAGACCCCATTTTTCTTCAATCTCAATGTCTGTCCCTTGTCAGTGTCCTTTAGGGCAGCACTGTTGTCACAGACCCTGTCCATTCCTGGTCCCAGCCAGCAGCATCAGGACATCAATCCCCACCTTTCAGCAGCTCCTGGAGATAGACTGAGTTGAGCTGGTAGGCATTCATCCAGCTGAACTGCCAGTAGCTCCTGCTGTAGTGGGACACTGCTGCGTAGTAGCTCTGCCAGGCGTCGTAGTAACATTTCCAGTAGTCCTCGTAACTCCAGCCCTCGTACGGAGCATCATCCCAGGAGCTGCAGGTCTGCTCCTCTTCCGTTCTCCTCGTGGAAGGACTGGAGAATTGGTGGTTGTGGCTTTTCTTGTGTTTAGGGTTTTGTTTCAGGACTTTCTTTTTCACTTCATTTTGCCTTGGGACGTGGGATCGTTCCCGAGGCTTCTCCGGTGTAGGACAGAAACGCGCAGGGCCCCGCCGTGCTGTGGGCACGGCATCTCGGTCCTGCGTGTCTGAAAGGGCCTCAAAGCATGAGTTATTCCCACTGTTAAGGGAATCCCTGGAGCTGTCCGAGCCATCAGTGTCAGCAGACACATCCCCGTTTGCTGCCGTCTCTGTGTGATGCTCCATCTCCTCCCACTCCACATCCCCATTTCTGGGCAGCTCACGTTGCTCTCCTGGGCCTGAGTAACTTCTTAAAATCTCCACCTCTCTCTCTGACCCTTCTTTAATGAAATACTCATAGTCTTCAATGAAATCTGAGCAGCTCCAGGGATTGGTGAGTTGGTTTTTGAAAGAAGACAAGCATGGAATTTTGGGAAGATTTTTTTTTAAGGCCTCCTCATCCTTAGCCTGAGTGCTGTGTTGTCCATCCATCCTGGAGATGGGTTTGACTTGACTCCTCCGTTCTGTGCGACAGCTGGAAATTTGGGGGGTTCTACCATTTTTCTCTACATTTGCAGGATTTGTGCACTTTTTTATCTGTTTTTGCTTCAGAGTCTTTTTTGGCCTTTCTAGAGAAGAATTATCCCTTGGAAGACTAGAGGGAGGCTGAGGTATGTCTGAAAAGCCATTCTGGACAGGCTGCAGCACTGGTTCCTCTGGTTTAGGACACACAGTGTCACAATTCACCACAGGAGCCGTAGGTATTGCAGGTTTAACTTCTACCTCCCCATCTTCAAACTCCATCATTCCAGGAGGGATTGGCTCTGCACAGTACAGAAACAAGCAGCCACTCAGTCAAGTGCATCCTTCCCTCTGGAACTCACACGAGTACCCAAGTGAAGCTTCTTGAAATTGCATGTTAAGACATCAAGTGAGGGCCACAAACCAACCCCTTCAATTCTTGAAAGAGTTTAAAGAGCCAGAACATTTCCTTCACAGAAGGCATCAAAGGCTGCTCAAGACAAACAACTCTACATCACTTGTCAGGCGCAGAGTGTGAAGAACCTGGACTAAAAGCAAAGCAGCCCCAGCAGAGAAGCCACACATCAGCCCCCTGGCCTTGTCTGAAGCTCTGACTAACAGAAAGCCACCGAGCCCAGCTGCACCCCCAGCACAGAGCCTACCTGGCAGAGGAAGAAGCTGCAGGTTGCACTTCTGAGCAATTTTCATCATCGTGTTCTCCTCCTCGCCACGGCAGCAGTAGGTCACAGATAAACCCAAGGTGCCTGTGAGACAGAGCAGAGCTGAGTGCCGAGGAGAGCCAGCGGAGCCGGGCAGAGCTGCAGGGTGCCAGGGCTGGCCCTACCGAAGCGCCCGGCCCGGCCAATGCGGTGCATGTAGGTCTCCCAGTCCAGGGGCACGTCCAGGTTGATGACCAGGTTCACCTTCTCAGCATCGATTCCACGAGACGTCTGCAGAAAGCGAGGAGGAGAAAAGGGCAGCGAGAGCTGAATAACTCAACAGAGCTTTAAATAAATACAGAACCACAGGGAGGCTGGAAGGGACCACGGTGGGGTCACGTGGCCCAACCTCCCCAGAGTCACCCCAACGTGTTTGCCACTCACAACACGCTGCCCACAGAGTCGCTTTTTGCTGCAGAGCAACAAATAAATTGAAAACTATTTTGAGCCAGATCACAGAATGGGTTGGGTTGGATGGGCCCTAAAAGTCTCATCTCATTCCAAGCCCCTGCCAGGGGCAGGCAGATGAGGAACTGGGGGTGATTTCTGAGCCTCGCAGTGAAAATAAGTCACAGCCCACAGTGCTTTATCAGCACATTTATGTTCTCTCCAATTCCAAGCCACATCTAATCCTCTGAAGTAACTTTATGTGCAACACTCCTGCATGCTTTAAAATTTGCACAGCAGTTAATAAACTTGAAATAAAATCTGTAAAAAGCTTGTTTTAAAGCAGTAAAAGCTCACCAAGTCTGTGGAAATCAGAACTCTGCAGTGGAATTGCTTTAATTTAGCCATGGCATCAAGCCGCTGATTCTGATTCATGTTGCCTAGGAAGATACAAATTAGAAGCAGGTTACATTCCTCATCTCTATGCCACTCACATTCCAGAAAATGCTGCTTTGTATCATCAGAAATAAGTTAGAAACTTCCTCAAACACCAGTTCCAAATGAGTAAAGAAGGAACAAACAAAACTTGAAAACTCAGGTCACTCATTACAAAAATAATTCTTTTGCTTGTTGATTGAGTCTTAAAAAGATCAATGAAGATTCAACTGCTCTTCTCAGCCATTTAACCAGAGACTGTGCAAGCCAAAATTCAAGATTAATTTTCCTACTTTAGGTCACATTTATGCACAATTTCAGTAGAGCCAGAAAGTTGTGAATGGATTTACCTGAAATGCACTCGGCAGGGAAGCCTCTGGATGTCAGTATTTCAGCCAGATGTTGAGCCCTGAGGGAACACACACAATGAAAATTGGAAATAAAACCCCAGGCCTAAGAGCCCCTGGGCATTTCTTAGGTTATTCTCTACAGCCAAGGACTGCATTCCTGTATTTTCAGTATTCCACACTGCGTTCCTCAGGCTGTATTTCAGACCTGAAGTTTGCAGACTGCTCTGAGACCTCACAGGTCTCATAAATTTATCCATATGCATAGAAATTTATCCACGGCTGGACATTACAACCACTGCTTTCAAACAGGCTTTGTCCAGATGTTATTTCAAATGTATTACCTGCTGTGCAGATTTGAGAACACCAGGGCTTGGTTGAATGGAATCTTGCTGAACAACTCCTGCAGGTGCTGGGTTTTTTCTTCAAAGGTTTTATGTGGGAGGGGATGGGAATTCACAATTTTGTAGTACTGCTTCAGCCCTGAGCAAGAAAACAAAACAACAGATTAGGGGTTGCCATAAAAACATGCACAGACTCCTGTAAACATGTGATACTGCAGCTGAACAAAAACTTCAAACAAAGACACACATAAGAACCTCCAGGAGAAGTTTTTCTTAAAAGGCTGAAATATTTTTTGAATGATAGAAAAAGCGCAGCGTTCCATTTGTCACTGGTATTTTAAATATACAGAATCACAGACTGGTTTGGGATGGAAAGGCCTCTAAAGACCATCTCATTCCACTTCAAGATTCACTACATCAACCCTGGGAATCAATATTCATATACTGAACAACTCAGAGACGGGTGAAATTATGAAAAATCATGCATTCTACAGGCAGATGTTTTGGTTTTAGTGTCCTCCTCTTAATCTGTTGCTAACAGTGCCACTCTAACTGCTGTTTATCCACTTACCAAGGAGGCCTGGATCCGTGGGGTTCAGCCTCACAAACGTGGGCTCCCTCATGTACCTGGTGAGAGCAGCAGCCAAGGACTCGGGGTAAGTGGCTGAAACTGCCAACATCTGCTTATTGGCTGGGAGCGAGGAGTAGATCCAACTGCGGGACAAAACCGTGGGAATTATTTACAAAACTGTCCCTGATCTAATGATACAGGCACGAGGGAAGTGTTTTTCCTTACTTGATCTGTTCCTGGAAGCTGCCCTCCTCCAGCAGCTTGTCTGCCTCATCCAGGACGAAGAGCCGGACGCTGGCTGTGCTCAGGTAGTCCAGCTCTATGAGCTGCTTGATCCGACCTGCAGGGCAGAGAAAAGTGAAAACAGCTTCAACAACATGAACTGGAACATTCTAATGATGAACTTTTAAAGTATTTTTACATTGCCTTTGAGGCTGTGCCCTATAAATGACAACAAACCCAACCCAGCTTTCTAAAGCCCCAGTTACTGTACTGTGGAGGATCACACAGGACACAAATCACAGCAAAGCTCTTCCCTACCTGGGGAGCCCACAGCTATGTGGCATTTCTTCAACCTGCTTTTGTCCTGGCTCAGAGGAGTCCCTCCAATGAAGACATGGCATTCCAAGCCTTCCATTTTTATGCCAATCGTTGTGATCACGGCGTGGATCTGAACCGCGATCTCCCTCGTGGGAGCCAGGATCAGGATCTGTGCGGGGCGAGGATTAAACGGGAGGATTAAAGCCGCAGGATGGCGCTGAGAGCTCACCCCCAGCGCGGTGATTTCAAACGCTGTCTCACGGCCTTCAATGCCGCATCTCGCCCAAAAAGAGCGATTCTCTCTCTAAAAAGAGCGATCTCCCTCACCTGCGTGGCGGGGCTCTCCAGCAGCACCGCGTCCAGGGCGATGGTGGCGAACACGCAAGTCTTGCCGGTGCCAGACTTGGCCTGCACGATGAGATCTGCAAAGAGCGGCCACAGGGGTCAGGGGAGCCCCCGGGGAGTCCCCGGCCCCGCGCCCGGCCCGCCCGCTCACCCAGACCGCAGCGCCCCAGCGGGATGGCCTTCAGCTGCACCGGCGACGGCCGATGGAACCCGGCAGCCTCCAGCCCCGCCAGCACCGGCGGCGACAGCAGGAGAGAGCCGAAGTCGGAGGGGCCGCCGGGCACCAGCACATCCCGGGTGCGGAACCGGCCCTGCGCCTCCCTGGGCGCCGCCATCTTGGCGGGGCAGGAGGGGGAAGTCTCGCGAGATGGCCGTAATCCCGCGCGGGGCGAGCAGCCGGAGCCGCCGCCAGGGGGCGCCGGGGCAGGGAGAACATGGCGGCGGCTCCGCCTCAGGGCGGGGCGGGCGCAGAGCGGGCCCGGTACGAAGGAGCCGCGCCGCGCACGGAATGGCCCAGAACCGTCCCTGAGTGTGCTGCTGGCCCTGCACAGACACCCCAAAGTCCCACCCTGTACCTCAGAGCGCTGTCCGAACGCTCCCTGAGCCCCGGCAGCCCTGGGGCCGTGCCCATCCCCGGGGAGAGGACACAGCTCACAGAAAACCCAAACACGATCTATGAGCCCACAGAAAATTACTTACTACAAAAAATTAACAGTATGCTATTCACTCAGCAAAGGGCAAATGTGTTAATCGGTATGTGCGTTACTTACTACCCTCTGCAGACCACTTACTTTAAATCGTGGATGGGTTTATGAATATCAACTTTTATTGTAGCACTTCGGAGGCTCTGGACGTGCAGCTTCCATTCACTGCAAGGGGATTTGGAAAAGCTCCACAGTGGCTTCTACTGTACAAGCACATACACTGTGTCATTATTCTCACAGTGCCGGGCAGCCTAAATGAATTTTAATGGCTTTGGTGTGTCACAGGCTTGGTCACACCTCTGAAATTCCTCATGCCTATATTCCTGACAGGGGAGAAAATTCTGTCAGATTCTCTTCAGTTATTTTTTATGGTGATGATATTTCCCTGTGAATATCTGAGTACCAAGCAGTGCAGGACAAAGAGCAGTTCCAGTTTGGAGAGCTCCCCTCCACCAAGGGGGACACACCAGGTGGTTGGGACTGTGCCCCAGAGCACAGGTAACAGGATCTACAGGCATTCTGCTGTTCCAATTATTTTTTAATTTTTAAGTGGATATTCTCATTGGTCCTCAAGGGGAAAGAGTCTCCAACATGAGATAATTGTCTCTGGCTAAATCTGGGAAAGGAGACAGACAAAGACACCTGGACATAACAAACATTTGATTAAATACAGCCTTTCATAACCCTTTTAAACTGACGTGATTTGAACAGACAAGAAAGAGCAGTGAGGAGGGACTGTTCCCAGGGGGGAAGGGCAGTGCGGAGGTGACAAAACAGTCCCCAAGAGCCACTGCAGGAACTGCTCCCCTCTCTATTTTTCTCACTTATTCCTTTTCTCCCCTGAGGTTCCGTACAGGTTGCAATACAACCAAGGTGATCCGGAGACAGACATTATTCTCTGTGGTGCGTTAATGAGACATGCAGACACTTCACTGTCATTCACAAAGATGCTGCTGTTTGTAGTTATGTAATTTTCCTTCAGATGTTCAGTGCAGACACACTCCAAACCATCTCCCTGTGTGTGAGACACCCTTCCACACCACGACTGGCAGATCTGTTGTCCCTCTCCCGCTGGTTTTGGCCCTGACTGAGGGGGTTGTGTCACATTTCGTTTCCTGCAGCTCTGTCAGTCGATTCCGTGAAAGGTTTTGTTTTAACCCTTATTCCCGCAGTAAATCTTACTTGCTCCTGCTCCTCGCGTTGTTGTAAGCTCTCTGTCAGTGGTGTGCTGTGCCATGAGTCACAGTATAAATAGGAATCTTCACCCTTCAGGCCTTGCTTCACCTCAGTGACTCCCGAGTGCTGAATTCCCGTTTTTGACGTTCACATGTCAGCCCCGCCAAGAGGAATCTGCAGTTTTGCCATGACATTGCTTTGCTTTTGCTTGCAGTAAGATCCAAAGGAAGTATTCCTGCTCAGAGCAGCCTTTGGAAATCTTGACATTTAATCTGAATACTCTGCAGGCAGAGTAGGTCCTGGGAAAGGATTTAGGTTAGTAAAAGAAGCAGATGAGACATCCTTCAGAGCTGGAGTATTATTCAAATAACAGGTTCTTTTGAAGGGATATAAACTCTCTAGCTTGGGGCCATAAAAATCCTCGAGGTTTTAGGATGTAAAAGCCCTGCTAGGGAAAATTCTTCCTCCCATACACACTGAGAGCATGTTTTATTCCTCCAAGAAAGTGCTCACCACATTTTTGTCCCTGTCACAAAGTGCACATCACATATTGATTTTAATTCCATGGCAGACTCATTTTCCTCTGAATCTGTATATCAGTGTATCAGCTTTAGATAAATGATGTTCTAAAGCACCTCTGAGCAATGCTGCTGAGACTCAAGGTCAGATTCTCACTGTTTCAGACTATTTCAGCCTAACACCTACAGTACTGGGTCTTAGTACCTGTACTAAATAATTCCCACAGATTTATCCATGTCCTCCTTCTGTTATAAATTTACTCTTCATTTACAACACTTAAATTCTTGTTGTGACTCTTTGAAATACTGAGGTAAAGTGCTCGTGGATAATTTGTATTGGCTTCCTGAACTGCTGGGTTGTGTCTTACGAATATATTCCTTATAGATTCTGACGTTGCTACTGCAAACAGGCACCAGCCTTGCCTTATTCCTTTGCCTTCAAAGGATTTGTCTTTCAGATCTGCCAAGACATGGAATTATTCAGAGCAAATCTGGTTTACATAATATTTGCAGAATATTTGGAAAGTGAGATAATCTCATCCTCCTCTCCCAGATGTTTTCAGATTAAGACAGGGAAGTTTCTCTGTTCTCTGCAGCACGTGTGAGTCACTCTTTGGAGTGTGGGATGTATTTGTGTTTACACTGCCATGGAAACTGCGTTTGTTCTCTGTACAGTAGAGCCCAGGAGAGTGAAAGGGCCATTGATCCCAGCGGAGACAGTGGCTGCATATTCACCACCGAAAGCTGACTCCGAGCACCCTGCACATTCACTTTCCCTCTGGAAAAAAGTCTGCATGGCAAGTTACCAAGGAGCAGCAAGGCTTTGGAGCAGCAGAATCTTCTCTGTTGCTTTAGTAACTGACAAAGTCGTGGGTTTTTCCCAGCAAGTCTGGTGCATGGAGCTGTCATAAATAATAATGATGGTGATGAGGAGGAGGATGGTGATGTCTTACATCCATCTAAGGCTCATTTCAGTGCCCTCCTGGGGAATGGATTTGGTTCCTTGTCAAGCACATTCTTCACAAGGATCAAGGAGAACTCTCCAGATTTCAGATGGAGTCTCAAGTCCACGGGGGAGTCACCACAGGCACGGGTGCAGCTGCAGATAAAAGCCAGCAGACCTCAGGGATCGGGTCAGAGCAGCTATTTCAGCTCTACAGTGAGAAATGCCAGTATTTCGCTCCTGTTGTTTTCCTCCAGATAAATAAACATCATCCCATTTTAATCTTAGATACCAAGATTTGCTAAATTATTTCTTCAGCTCGTATGAGCAGGATCTAGGTCACGAAAACGCAGCGAGCCGAGATGAAATCCAACAGTTCTTCAGCACAAGACAGCACAGTGGCTGCACAAGGAGCTTCCCTGGTACTTACTCCTGGCACTCCAGTGCAAGCAGAGCAATGTCAGGAGCTGAGATTTGGCTGGAGCAGAGTTAAAAGGTTTTATTTTGAGGATGGGGCATAGTGAGGGGTTGGGGCATGTCAGAACTTTATAAAGGCCACAAGTGCAGAGACTGTGTGCACTAAATTAGACTTAATGGAAGAAACGGTCAGATTTTCAGGGATATTTTATCTCTGGTCAGATTTCCAGGGGTATTTTATCTCTTTATGCACAAATACAAAACCAGGCAAAGTTCTGACATTATATCCTTACCTATGGGTGGGTGTTTCTGCCCCAGCAGGTTTAAACAAGGATGGATGCAATTCAGGTCATGCTGCAGCTGAAGTGGGAGGAAATTCTGAAAGGTTTGTCGTCAGTGTGCAAGAAAGTCGAAAGGAAAGAAAATTCAGTGATAACCACGCTTGTTAGTTCAGCAAAGAGCAGTCACATGGGAGCCTGGAGAAACCAGATCAATGAACTGAAAGACAACAAATGAGATGAGCCTTCAGCTGTGAAGGGATGGATGTTTGCTCAATCAGGAAGGAACGAGGCAGTTCACAGAAGTGGAATACTCCACTCTGAAGGAGTATTCTAATTTTTGCCCAAGGATCTCCGTTTTTCATTTTATCCTGAAATAAACCATGTAGCTTTCTGCTTGAGGGTGTTTTATTCTTGGCTCTGTGTTTTCTCGGAGATCTGATTTTCCACTGCACTGCACCATCTGCTCATGGTTTACACCACGGCAGAGTGGAAGGAGTGCAGGGCCTGGCGTGAGGTGTCGGTGCTGCTTTGAACCAGTTGTCTACACGCAAGAGAAAAATGCTGCTTAGTAAGGAAATCCTACTGAGAAAATATTTCAGATTTTTCTCTTCTCTTGCAAGTTCCCAGGAGTTTGGAGCACATGAATATTCTGGTCTTTTCTTTATTCTGTGCTCATGAACTCCTTTATCAGTCTCCTGGGACAGGAGCAGCCCCGGAGGCTGGAAAATGAATCAAAAAGATGTCCTTAGCAGAAGCCAAACAGAGCCTAGAAACCCTTCCTGTTCATCTGCCAGAAGATCACAGAGTTTGGTGTCTCGCAAGAGGCACAGGAGCTTACAGCATCTGCCACTTGCCACGTACACGTGCAGGTGGCCTCCTGAATCCTCGACATGCGCTGAAGCTAAAACATTGTGTAAGTTCAATCTGATCCTTGCAATAACCTCGGGTATCACTGCTATCTCTGCTGTACTGCAGCAGTCAAAGAATGCGAAAGCATCAGTGAAATTCAGGAGTGATGCAGTCAACAGAGACCTGGGTGCTGAGCTGGCCCTTCCTGCCCACGTCCGGGACCCTGGAGAGGCCTGGGCAGCCGGGTCGTTCCCTGTGCCTCAGGAACTGCCCTGAGGGCATTCCGGCTTCTGGGCTCCACTGGAGCCATCCCAGCTTTCTGATTTTTCACTCCTGCCTGGCTCTTCAACCTGCCATATGCTTGGATAGGCTGTGGACATCCACACCCGACCCCAGCCCGTGGGGAACAGCCAGCTGGCCAACAAATCCTGCCAGATTTCAAGAAAAAAATCATAGCTGGGCTAGCTGGGTTAGACTGTACGAAAGACTTGAGACTGGCAAGTACCCACTCACATCATGGCATACCCTGTTGGAAGTGATTCACTTTTTGATAAGGTCATTTCTTTAATAAATTAATTTTTACTGCCCCACGTTCTACAGAACCTCGAAGAGAGTTCCCATACTTAAGAGATGGGAAATGGGAACCCTGAAATGAGCAAAGAGACAGGAAACTTTGATCCATAATAAAAGAGACACTGGAAGGATCAATAAACATTAACTCTGGAGTGTTTCCCAAACACATGTGAAAGGGCAGATCGCAAGTTTCCCATTTAAATTGGATTTTGACACAAAGGTCAGCTTTCAAAAGCACCGGAACTGATTTCTATAAACAAACAAGTAAACAAACCAAATCCTATTACAATCTATAAAAAATGTTTTCCTCCAAAAAATAGACATGGAGAGGCAGAAATTTTAGCCAGTCTTTGTCAAATGTATGGGAAAAAACCAAGTAATTACATTTTTAATCCCAAATTTGAGAACACATAGTAGTATTTCTCCTCCTGTCAAGTTCTTTAGCATTGCAGAGCGACTCAAACAAACCTTGTTAAATTATTTTATCATCTAAACAACACATTTTGCAAATAAATGAGAATAATATTTATTTGTGAGAAACACTCAAAACTTCAAACCCTTTCGAATTCAGTGCAGTTATAAAGTCTGATGATCCAAAAGTATTTGTATTTTTTTCCCGGCTCGCCTGTCCATCTGTTTGGCGTCCTGTGGTGACAAGCAATATTAGAGGTTGTTGATCCGAGATATAAAAGAATCCCGGTCTTAGAGGGGCTCATCCGTAGCTCCGACATCCCCCATACCCCGGAGTTTTGCAGGTGCTGCTGTGTGCGCAGACTCCCAGGGGCTGAAACAGCGCCTGTGGAACAGCGAGGGGAAAAGTGTTCTGAAAATAAACCCCGCTAAAGGACTCTCAACACCTGTCTCTCGCCGCTCTCTCACACGCGCTGTCCCTGACAAAGGGCGCTCGGACAGCGGCACGGGCCAGGCTCAGTGCCTGGGCTCCGTCCCGTCCCAGGGCACCGGCCACATCCCCGTGGTGGCCGCAGCCCAGCCCGCGGTGAGGACAAAACGGGGACACCGCAACTGGGTGGCTTTGCAATTTCTCGTGATTAAGGCCATGTAGGTTAATCCGTGCTTTTGGTGGGGTGGTCCGCGCCCGCGAGCGACGTGCAGAATCCAGACCACAACAAACTAAAGCGCCCAACTTCGCCGGGAGCGGGGCCCGTTCCGCGCTCGGCACGGGCGGAGCGGAGCGCTGGGCTGGCTCTGCAGGAGCGCCTGCCGCTTCCAGCAGGGCTGCGGGC